>JAJPUD010005294.1:107719-119896 GCA_023553655.1 Myrmecobius fasciatus
AGAGAGAAAGAGAGAAAGAGAGAAAGAGAGAAAGAGAGAAAGAGAGAAAGAGAGAAAGAGAGAAAGAGAGAAAGAGAGAGAGAAAGAGAGAAAGAGAGAAAGAGAGAAAGAGAGAAAGAGAGAAAGAGAGAAAGAGAGAAAGAGAGAAAGAAAGAAAGAAAGAAAGAAAGAAAGAAAGAAAGAAAGAAAGAAAGAAAGAAAGAAAGAAAGAAAGAAAGAAAGAAAGAAAGAAAGAAAGAAAGAAAAGAGATGCAGAGTCTTGAAGATAAAAATAGCTCTTTGAAAATTAGAAGTGGGCAAAGGGAAGCCAGTGAAGCTATGACAGACCAAGAATAACAAAAGATATTCTAAAGAATGAAAAAACAAAACAGAATGTGAAACATCTTATAAGAAAAACAACAGATCTAAAGAACAGACCAAGAAGAGAAAATATAAGAATAATTGAACTGCCTGAAAGTTGTAAACAAAAAAATAAAATAAAATAACGATACAATAATGCAAGAAATAATGCAAGAATACTGCCCTGGAGTGATAGAACAGAGGGGGAAAGTAGAAACAGAAAAACTCTACCAATAATCACCTCAACAAAATCCTTTTGTGAAAAACACATAGGAATATTATTGCCGAATTTCAAAGCCCCCAAACCAAAGAGAAAATTTTGCAAGAAATATGGGGAAAAAATTAATTCAAATATGCTGGAGCTACAATTAGAATTGTACAGGATTTATCAGCAGCCACAACAAAAGACCACAGGTCCTGGAATCATATCCACTGACAATCAAAAGAACCAGGCCTGCAGCCAAAAATATCATACCCAGAAAAATTATCTATACTACTGAATGAAAAAAAAAAATACATTCAACAAACTTGAAAATGTTCAGGGCTTTCCACCAACCAAATCCAAACTTAATAGAAAATTTAACATATAAGAGCCAATATCAAAGATCAATTTTAAGGAACTCAACATGGACAAATTATTGATTTATTTTACATTGGGAAATGTATATAGTATGTTTAAGATTGACATCAATAATAAGGAAAGTGAAAAGAAAGATTAGAGCAGAGTTAAAA
The DNA here is from genome assembly GCA_023553655.1 of Myrmecobius fasciatus. Taxonomy (NCBI): domain Eukaryota; kingdom Metazoa; phylum Chordata; class Mammalia; order Dasyuromorphia; family Myrmecobiidae; genus Myrmecobius; species Myrmecobius fasciatus. Next base: position 108,791 of record JAJPUD010005294.1, read on the forward strand.
TAAAAAATAGTGATCATTATTATACAAATAAGATACAGAGGAAGAATAGACAAATAGCCATTGGGAAGGGAAGAAAGGCTAGTACTTCTGAAAATCTATTAACATCAGGAATGGGTTAAATAGGTAATACTACATGTATATCATGAAAGGTATAGCACCCTCCAAAATCTATAAAGTAATAAGGGGGGAGGGATGGTGAAAAGGGAAGCAAAGGATGAGGGAAGAAGACAAGGGAGTGACCCATGGCTAGGGAGAAATTAAGTAATAGCAAGGCAAATTAAGGAGCAGAATTAAAGGAGTCAGCAGGGATAGGAAAGATATGTGGGAGGGGAGGGAAAATTTGGAAGAAGTATCTGTATATGTGTATGTATTTGTATGTATATATCTACATATATGCATAAATATATCCTTTTTAAACTATAGCTTGATTTTTCACTCTTTCTGTTGTTTGCTTGCATTTTGTTTTCTTTCTCAGTTTTTTTTTCTTGATCCAATTTTTCTTGTGCAACAAGATAACTGTATAACTATATACACATATATTGGATTTAACATATTTAACATGTATTGGACTACCAGACATCTATGGGAGGGGTGGGGAGAAAGGAGGGAAAATTTGGAATAAAAGGTTTTTCAAGGGTCAATGTTGAAAAATTACCCATACATATCTTTTGTAAATAAAAGGCTTTCATTTAAAAAGAAAGAAAGAAAATATTAAGAAAAATATAAAAAATAAATAAAGTTCCATCTAATAAAAATAAATAAATAAATAAGCTATAGCTTCCTTTGGGGGGAGGAGGATTGAAAGGGGTGGAAAGATTAAAATAAAAAAGGTGGGCAACAGAGAACAAAAGAACAATTTACAAAGAAGTAAAGAAAAAATGGACACTCATGAATATAATTTCTTCTACCAATATATATACTTTTTGGAACTGGTAATTTGTTGTTATATATTTTGAATCCTCCCTGTTGTTCTGCTGGGCACATAACAATGCTCTTTTATTTTGTTTTGTATTCCTTTTCAGTTTTTCTTTTTTCTTATTCTGTATCGTAAAATAAAATAAATTTAAAAAACAAACAACAAACAACAAACAACAAAATGTCCTGAAAGCAATTCAGCCAGCTATTCTCTTCCTATTTAATCCCAAGCCCAACTCACTAACCACTTCTGTTATCTGTCAAAAAAACATATTTAGTGATAGATAAACTCTATAAATTAACTCTATAAACTGTCCAAACAACTATATGTCACAATCTAGACAGAAAACATTTTTCATTCATTAAGTTTTTCTTTTGTGAATGGTTAGGCCAAACTGTTTTTTGAGTGGTTATGGTTCTCTTCCATGAGTATCACAAAGAGGTCAATAAAGAGATGCACAATGGGTATGAGTAAGCACAGTAAATAATAAAGTCTGGTGTGGAACGGGGTTAAGTAAATGACATCACCATAGAAATAAGTGAAATACTGTTGTTTTATGAGAAATGATGAGCAGGCTGATTTCAGAAAAATCTGGAAAGGCTTACTGAACTGATGCTGAATGAAATGAGCAGAAATAGGAGAACATTGTACATAATAAGAACAACATTATATGATGATCAACTATGACAGACTGCTCTTTTCAGCAATACAATCATCTAAGATAATTCCAAGAGACTGATGATGGAAAATGCTATCCATATCCAGAGAAAGAACTATGGAGTATAAATACAAATCAAGGCACACTATTTCCCCCTCTTTTTTTTTTTTCATGGCTTCTTTCACAACATGATATATAAAGAAACAAGGATGAGAGAGAAAGACAGAGAGATAGAGAAAGAGATATGTGGAGGGGAAAAAGATGGACTGATCAGGTAATTAGAGCAAAAGATAACCCAAGGGCTGCTCCATTGTTATTATCCATACAATGCCAAGAGAAAGAGAGGAACACTTACCAGAATTCTGGGTGGATATCCCTTCTTTAAAACCTACAGACAAGACTCACACAGGGTAGACAGAACTGAAGAGGTTTTAATATTCATTATTAGTGGAATCATCTACATTGATGAGTGTTAGTGCCTAATGCTTACGTGACTTGGTGCACATTTAAGAGAAAGCATGTTCAATAAAAAAGCTAACGGCGGGAAAAGGCAAAACTAGAAAAACAGGTTTTACCTGAGGATACATGATCCTGTTGTTAAAGAGTCAATCACAAGCCAGGAAAAAGGTTAAGGAATTTGAAATTGTACTGACATCAAAAATTGTATATAAGCACCAGTTGGAGCAGTAGGTGTGCTCTCTCTCTCTCTCTCTCTCTCTCTCTTTCTCTCTCTCTCTCTCTCTCTCTCTCTCTCTCTCTCTCTTTCAGTGGAATAGCACGGAACATTAGTGCAGAACAGCAGCATGGAGCAGTAGGTAGATGAAAGTTAGCTCAGAAGAGCCACGTGTGAGCAACAGATGAATATAATGAAGATGTAATTGACAATAAACGTGCTATACCAAAAATATCTGGCTGGGCGGCTCTGTGAATTTATGAAGAAACTGCTGGCAGTTTTACCAAAGACGTTTGAAGACCTTGGTATAGGTGAGTCTCATCAATTAGTGCCCTTCACTCTTTCCTAGGTGGGCGGAGGGGAATGGAACAGATGAGATCACAGAACAATATGAATCCTTTGTGAAGTTTTTACATTAAAAAGGGAGCCTACATTTGACATTGATTCACCACTTAAATAATGACTTCCCTGTTGCATTTGAAACAGGAATTAAGTTAGAAAGCATAGAAACCAGTTTCAACTGTTCCTTATATGGCATGATTTTAAAACCTTTCACCAGCACTGACAACCTTCTCTGGACATTTTTCAGTTTACTGATATCTTTTCTAAAATGTGCAACTACCTTTATGTTTTAAATCAATTATAATGACAACTACTGAAGAGACTACTGAAAAGTCCTCCACAATCCCATTGTGCCAGGACATGGTAAAAACATGCATTTAATGCGTGAGTCATTAGTATTTAAGAGAATTGTGGTATGACATAAGCAGAAAGAAAAACACAACTGTTATGAGTAAGGCAGTATCATGTAATAAAAACCATTTTGCATTGAGAATTAGGAGTCTTTGGCTCTACCTCTGGGTTTGATTAATAACTAATCATATGAAAATTTCTCTGGGCTTCTTTAATTCCTCAATAAAATGCTGAATGAGTTAAAATTCCTTTTAGTTCTGAGATGCTCAGATTCTATTATCCACAAAGAACCACAGTAGAACTACCCAGTTACTGCTATCAACCTTTATACAGTAAGTCGACTTCATCTGTTACTGCTCCACTTGGCTAGATGAAAAGCCAAATCCAACCTGGGGAAATCATGACCCTAATTGAGCTAGAAACTGCAAATAAACATGTCCTCAAGGGTGCTAGCTACCAACATCTGTTGTGATGGCCCCACATACCACCAAACAGGGGTTAATTGGTAGCAAGAAAGATTAATTACATGTGAAATACTCCTAAATAATTGGAATATAAAGCTGCACAACTTTCCTCTGCCTTCTGGCCACACACACGTAATCTGCTCTAAATTTAAAAGTAAAATTACCAAGAGGGCAAAGAAAGAATTCTCAAGCCCAGACTGGTTTTCACATCACTTCCGACTCTAAGGAGGCATGTATGCAGTATAATCTGCTATTTTAAATAATGGCAATAACTCTTTATTAGCTCTTTCCCAATGCTCTTAAGATATTTTTAGTTCAGACCACTATGTCTATCGTAGAAAGGGACCTGGATTTTTTACCTGCTATTTTATAGACAAGTGATTTGAGGCTTTTCAAGGTTAAACAAAAGATTCAAATTATATACAGCATGTTACAAGTAATGGGAAAAGTAATACCTAAATCTCATTATAACTAGTTTAGAAAAACAATAAATTAAAATAATTTTCAGCAGTTGATATAACATTCTATTAGGACAAGGAACTCCATAGTATATCAAGATAATGCTATATAACATAGTACATCTTAAAGTACTAAGCTATCTTAAAGTAGATTGCTTTTAATCAGGTTAGATTGAGACAGTGGTCTTACACCAAGATTCTCCAATCCCAAGAGAACAGGTCTTTTCCTAGTTCAGAAGATCTATTTGTTATAACAATGTTGCCTTTATTATGATGGAGAGCTTTGAATGCTAAGCTTAAAAGAAAAGACCATCTAGAATCACTCACTTATAAGGAAAGATAGAATTGAAACCTACATAATAAACAGTTTTGAACAACTGAACAATGTTTAATTCATCAATTCAATTAAGTAAACATTCTTTGTTGCCAATTGTGTACAAAGTTCTTTGTACACATTGAATAAGACATACAAGTGTGAAGAGACATTAACCAACCTCAGGGAGTCTATTGCTAATAAAGAGCAAGAGAGATATAATGAAAAATTATGTGTAAATAAATTCAGGAGAGAAGCACTAAGCATTTATAATATGTATAAAATATTATACTACATATATGTAAAATATAATGAGTATAATATATTTAAAATATGCTAAGATTCAAACTAAGGTCTCTGACTGTTCTTAGCTCAGTGAGAAGCCATTTGACATTTATTTAATCTGTAGTCTTGTTTCAAAGTGTCCTGACCCTTGAATTTGCAGCTAATGCTCAAAAAATGATTTCTAAGCTACCCTGAAATAGACATGCCATAGGACGTAATATGCATATATAAGGAAGACATATAAATAAGCTTCATTATTTCATACTTAATTTATATGTATTAGCATACAGATGTTTATGCTATGTATCTCTATGTGTGTATGTGTTTATATACATCCAATCAAGGAATCTTTATAAGCTTCTTCTTACAAAAGTATTGAAAATAATTTGACTAAAAATAAAATAAAATAAAATAATTTAACTTTAGATTCTATTTAAAACTGATTGTTTCTGTTGGGTTTGTTAATATGTTTTAAAAGTTATTTGGGATGTAAAGTACATATTACTGATGGGATGAAAGACAGAAAAAAAAAGAGAGAGAAACACATACCTTTTCAACTGGCTAAACAAAATGGCAAAGAATTTCACCATGGAAAATGTGTTAACTATTTTTCTATCAAAAGAATTCAAGGAATACCTCACAAGACACACTATACCTTTAAAAATAATTACTTCCTGACCATTTCCTCGTGCGCTGCATGATGAAATAAATATCTGGCTTGGAGTCTACATGTACTGATCAATCTAAACTCAAGTTTATTGTTGCATACCCTATTAAGGCTCCTTAACTGAAGAAGGCGAATTTCTTTACTATATTTTAATAAAAGAAACTGCCTCCCTATCCAGAAAGAAGCTAGGTATGTGAATTTAAAGATGTTAATCAGATTTGAGAAAAGAAAGCACCTTCTCTCTTCTTAGTCAGTGAAGGGCCCAAGGAAATACAGTTTCATCCTAAAGAATGAAATTCAATTTTATTTTCATTGAGCATCAATACGGGATAAAGTTTAATTTTCTATAAATTTATCCCATTCTCTCTCCAACCTAATCCTGTATTGTCAAGGAAGAAGCACTCCCCAGATCTATTTTAATCCCCTTTATACACATATGTTGCTGGGTAAGAAGCTTTGAAATATTATGAGTAGGAGAATAATTTAATTTTTCTTGTTCTAAAATGCGCCATTCTATGAACTTTCCAGCTTCTAAGGTATGGATTAGGGCATCATCATAGGGTATATATCACCACAATGTTTTTTTCCCATTTTTATCTGCTTTTGTGGAATTTGGTCAATACCTAATGCTTTTTTTTTTTAATCTTCACTATATATTCAGAAACTGTATTCATCTATTTTTTCTAAATTTTCCTGGCCCCATGAAGCTTCAGTCTAAAGGAATCAATAAAACCAGCTTTTTTGTTTTTCCTAAGTAACCTTTATAGCCTTCATGTCCACCTTACACAGTTTCTCTCTCAATACCCACCTGAGTTCTAGCAGTACAGAACAAAGTAAATGCTACTGAAACTCTATTCTCCTTAATGCTCTTTGGAAGATATGGTCCACCAAACCAGGCAGAAAAATAAGTACAAGTACCCAGAGCCAGGCTCTCTCTCTTTGTTCTTCCAACTGAGATTGAGTTCTCCAACTCAAAAGAGATAAACAGTACTTGATCCAAAGCCCTTATTAATTGAAAGACAGACTTGCTCCATTTTACTAAGCTTCCTGATTTGAAAATGAAAAATTCTGTAGCAGATATAAAATCAAGTAGAGAAGAACTCTACGGTTGAAAGGTATTACGCTCTTCTTGAAAATGGTCTAAATGCTAGAGGGGGGCAGAGCCAAGATGGCGGAGTGAAAACGTGACGCTCTGCATCCTCCTCCAATCTTCTCTCAAATCAACAATAAAATAAGCCTCTGAACTGATCTTCAAGTCAACAAATCCAGAAATATTTGGACACTGCTTGCTGATATCTCTGAAGAATTTCACATCAGGTTTGTCTAACTCTGACAGAGGGATAAACAGTGGTGTAGGCCAGAAGTGAGGGTGGGACTCAGCTCACTGTGGCAGAAACTCCAAACTCCAAACACCTGGAGTTTATCTGAGGCACTCGGGACATTCTGCCCTGATTGGGGGCAGGTGTTCTGGCAGATTTGCCTTGTTTAAGGAGTAATTTGGACTTAGTCCTACCCCCCACAGACCCAGAACCTTAAGTTAATTCACCGAAGTGCCCCAGGGCAAAGAACTTCAGCGGCCATTTTTTTCCCCACCTTAAAGGGACATCAACGCTGTCTAAAAAAATGAAGAAGCAAAAGAGAGCTCTCACCATAGACAGCTTTTATTGAGAGAAAGAAGGGCTGACCCCAGATCCTGAGGTTCCTTTAGACAAAACTCCAAAGGAAGTTATTAAGGACCATCACTGGTGCCTTTTTCAAAAAGCCTTTCTGGAAGATTGCATAAAGAACCTCAAAAGAGAGCTGGGAAAATAAACAAAATCAGTGCAAGAAAGATATGATGCCCTGCAAAAGAGATATGAAAAAGACACCAATTTATTGAAAAATAAAATTAGTGAAGTGGAAAAAGAGTGCAATGAACAAAAAAAAAATTCAATTGGCCAGTTACAAAGGGAGCTTAAAAAGGTAACTGAAGAAAACAACACTTTAAAAATAAGAATTGAACAAATGCAAGTGAATGACTGAATAAGACTTCAAGAATCAGTCAAACAAAAACAAAAAAAATGAAAAATTAGAAGAAAATATGAAATTTCTCCTAGGAAAAACCACTGACTTGGAAAATAGATCTAGGAGAGACAATCTAAGGATTATTGGACTTCCTGAAAGCCATGATGAAAAAAAGAATCTAAACACTATCTTCCAGGAAATCCTGAAAGAAAACAGCCCTGAGATTGCAGAATCAGAAGGCAAAATCACCATTGAAAGAATTCACCGATCACCTCCTGAAAGAGACCCCAAAATTAAGACCTCAAGGAATATCATGGCTAAATTTCAGGATTATAGCACCAAGGAAAAGATTCTGCTAGCAGCTAGAAAGAAACAATTCAAATACCCAGGATCAATAATTAGAATCACACACGATCTGTCAGCCTCCACATTGAAGGATCAAAGGGCCTGGAACCAGATATTCCGAAGGGCAAAGGAACTTGGATTACAGCCAAGAATAACCTATCCAGCTAGAATGAGCATTATCCTCCAGGGAAGAAGATGATCATTCAATGATATAGGTGAATTTCACCTGTTTCTAATGAAAAGACCAGATCTGAACAAAAAATTCGACCTCCAAATACAGAACTCAAGAGATGCATAAAAAGAAAAAAAGGAAAGGACTCTTGAGAACTTTATTTCTACTATGGGGATACTTAAAGTTTGAGGGTATAATTAACTAGATATTAATTTGATAATATGAAAAAGAGAACTAGAGGGGGAAAGGTTGTCATACTGGGGAAAAGAGGGAAAAAGTGGTAAAATAAGATCTTAAAAAAAAAAAAGAGGTTAAAAACAAGGTAAAATCTCTTGAAGAGGCAAAGAAAACCTAATATAATTGAGAGAAAGAGGGGAGGGAGATAAGCATTGTGTAAATCTTACTCTCATCAGATTGGGCTCTAAAAGTGTATATCAGACACTTGATTTCACATAGAAACTTGTCTGTTGCTAGAGGGAAGTGGGAGGGAAAGGAGGAAAAGTAAGGGATAAACTAATAGAAGGGAAAATAGAAGAATCAGGGGAAAGGAGTAAAAACAGGGGGAGGGGATCTAAAGGGTGGTGGATTCTTTGGGGGAGGGGGTCATCAAAAGCAAAGTACTGAGGAGGAGGGGAGAAAGAAAGCGGAAAAGAAAGGGAAAAACATAACTTGGGTAAATAAGATGGGAGGAAATAAAGAATTAGTTATTCTAACTGTGAATGTGAATGGGATGAACTCTCCCATAAAGCGGAAGTGGATAGCAGACTAGATTAAAAACCAGAATCCCACAATATGTTGTCTACAAGAAACATCTAAAACATAGTGACACATATAGGATGAAGGTAAAAGGCTGGAGCAGAAAATATTATGCTTCAGGTGAACAAAAAAAAGCAGAGGTAGCAATCCTTATCTCAGATCAAGGAAAAGTCAAGATAGATCTAATCAAAAGAGATAAGGAAGGAAACTATATTTTATTAAAGGGCACCATAGATAATGTAGCAATATCAATACTAAATATATATGCATCAAGTGCAATAGCATCCAAATTCCTAGGGGAGAAATTAAGAGAGATGCAAGAAGAAATAGATAGCCAAACTATACTAGTGGGGGATCTCAACCTTGCTCTCTCAGAATTAGATAAATCAAACCACAAAATAAACAAGAAAGAAACTAGGAAGATAAACCAATTGTTAGAAAAGTTAGGTATGATAGATCTATGGAGAAAATTGAATGGAGACAGTAGGGAGTTTACTTTTTTTCTCAGCAGTCCATGGAACTTATACAAAAATTGACCATATGTTAGGGCATAAAAACTTCAAAATCAAATGCAGAAAGGCAGAAATAGTAAATGCATCCTTTTCAGATCATGATGCAATAAAAATCACATGCAATATGAAGCCAGGAGAAAACAGACCAAAAGTTAATTGGAAATTAAATAATGTAATCCTGAAGAATGAATGGGTGAAAGAGCAAATCATAGACACAATCAATAATTTCATCCAGGAGATTGACAATAAGGAGACAACATACCAAAATTTGTGGGATATGGCCAAAGCGGTTATAAGGGGCAATTTTATATCTCTAGATGCTTACTTGCACAAAATAGAGAAAGAAAAGATCAACGAATTGGGCTTATTATTAAAAAAACTAGAAAAAGAACAAATTAAAAACCCTCAATTAAATACCAAATTGGAAATTCTAAAAATAAAAGGAGAAATTAATAAAATTGAAAACAAGAAAACTATTGAATTAATAAATAAAACTAAGAGTTGGTTCTATGAAAAAAACAACAAAATAGATAAGCCTTTAGTTAATTTGATAAGAAAAAGGAAAGAGGAAAATCAAATTCTTAGTCTCAAGAATAATAAGGGAGAACTTTCCTCCAATGAAGAGGAAATTAGAGCAATAATTAGGAGTTACTTTGCCCAACTTTATGCCAGTAAGTTTGATAATCTAAATGAAATGGAGGAATATCTACAAAAAATATAGATTGCCCAGGTTAACAGAAGAGGATATAAATTATTTAAATAGCTCCATATTAGGAAAAGAAATAGAACAAGCTATTAACCAACTCCCTAAGAAAAAATCTCTAAGGCCAGATGGATTTACATGTGAATTCTACCAAACATTCAAAGAACAATTGATTCCAATACTACACAAACTATTTGAGAAAATAGGGACAGAAGGTATACTGCCAGAATCCTTCTATGAGACTGATATGGTGCTGATAGCTAAAGCAGGTAGGGTAAAAACTGAGAAAGAAAACTATAGACCAATTTCCCTAATGAATATTGATGCAAAAATTTTAAATAAGATATTAGCAATGAGATTACAGAAAGCCATCCCCAGGATAGAACACTATGACCAAGTAGGATTTATATCAGGGATGCAGGACTGGTTCAATATTAGGGCAACTATCAGCATAATTAATTATATTAATAACAAACTAACAAAAACCATATGATTATCTCAATAGATGCAGAAAAAGCATTTGATAAAATCCAACACCCTTTCCTATTAAAAACACTAGAGAGTATAGGAATAAATGGGCTTTTCCTTAAAATGATCAGTAGCATCTATTTAAAACGATCAGCAAGCATCATATGTAATGGAGACAAACTAAAACCATTTCCAATAAGATCAGGAGTGAAACAAGGCTGTCCACCGTCACCATTTAATTATTTACTTTTAATTATTTACATTTAATTATTACTATTTAATATTGTATTAGAAATGTTAGCTTTGGCAATAAGAGAAGAAAAAGAGATAAAAGGAATGAGAGTAGGTAATGAAGAAATCAAATTATCACTCTTTGCAGATGACATGATGGTATACTTAGAGAACCCTAGAGACTCAACTAAAAAACTACTAGAAACAATTCACAACTTTAGCAAAGTGGCAGGATTCAAAATTAATCCACATAAATCATCAGCATTTTATATATTACCAACAAAGTTCAGCAGCAAGAGAAAGAAAAAGAAATTCCATTCCAAATAATGGATGATAGCATAAAATATTTGGGAATCTATCTGCCAAGGAAAAGTCAGAAACTATATAAACTAAACTACAAAACACTTTCCACACAAATAAAAACAGACCTAATCAATTGGAAAAACATTAAGTGCTCATGGGTAGGCAGAGCGAATATAATAAAAATGACAATGCTACCCAAACTAATCTACTTATTTAGTGCCATACCAATCAAACTCCCAAGAAATTATTTTACAGATCTAGAAAAAATAGTAGCAAAGTTCATTTGGAAGAACAAAAGGTCAAGGATTTCAAGGGGATTAATGAAAAAAAAAGACAGATGAAGGTGGCCTTGCTGTACCAGATCTAAAACTATATTATAAAGGAGCGGTCATCAAAACCACTTGGTACTGACTAAGAAATAGAGCAGTCGATCAGTGGCATAGGATATGTTATCAGGACAATCTAGGCAATAACTTTAACAATTT
>JAJPUD010005294.1:122580-146102 GCA_023553655.1 Myrmecobius fasciatus
ACACACACACACACACACACACACACACACACACACACACACACACACATAAGACTAGGGAAAGAATTTAGTCTGGTGAAGAAAATAATATCTCACTCTTCTTAGATGAACAGAGAAAAGAAGGTAAAAGGCCCTTTTCCCTTTCTACTTAATCCAAATCCTGTTTAAATCTCTCAGTATCACTGTGTTACACTGAAAAGCATACAAAGGTCTGGGCTAGAGACCTTGGTTCATATCCCAAGGCTCTGTCATTCATATCCTGAGTGCCACCAGTTTGACCTATATTTATCTGTAAAATTATGAGGTTGAGCTAGATGACCTCTCAAGTCTTTTCTGATTCTAGGTCTAAGATCCTAGCCTAGCCAAACTTTCCTCAACTACTCCAATCCCCACACTGAGATCAGAAAACTGGCCCCTGCCATAGTTTAAGGCTACAATTCCGGGAAAACCGCCCTTGCTTGTACCCTTGCTTAATCTGGCACAAACTGCTTTATAACTGCTTTGTAATCTATAGTCCCCCTGTTCTTGTATCCTGAGGGTGAAATGAATTCCTGTGACAAACTGTGAGTCCTGGTACGAAGTCAGGGACACCTGGGGCCTTTGTTGCCTTTGCTTTGTTCCTTCGCTAGAATATTCTGGTGAAGGGGAGGCCCCTTTTCTGCAGGAATTAAATAAACTGTTTTCTGCTCTGGCTCTGAGAAATGTCTATTTGAATTGTTTTGGGTTAGTGGTGGATATCCCACACACCACCACTTTTCTGAACTTTGCTACAGTTACTATCTGCACCATGCTTTTCCTTATCTTTTTTTCTACAAGTGTTTCATATATGTAAGGTGATTCTATGGAATCAGGCCACAAGATCCTTGGAGATAAAACTCATTTCTTATATTTCTGTCCTCCCTAACAATGGGTGCATAATAGATATTTTAAAAGCCTGTAAGTTAACTGACTGATTAAAAGAAAGGAGATGCTTGCTGGAAAAGGCCTGAACAAATAATCTTTCTCTTCTTCTAAGTCCCATTCTCAGATACCACTGAAGAAATTACTAAACTGAAGAAATATTTTGGGAGTTTTAATCAATTAATACTCCAAAAAAGAAAACTGTCAAACTTCCCATCTAGCTCTGCAAACCCACTTGTGATGTAAAGAGGGACAGTCAGTCCAGCCAGTTCAGCAAACAATAGCAATTACATATCCATCAGTTTGACATCATCCAGAATAGGTTGGATATCCCCTTTAAAAGGCAGTAGGAATTGAATTCCAACCTGAACATTAAAGATTAGTCCAAGGTACCACATGTGCCACCTTTCCTCATCTAATGTTACAAAGTACTTACTGCCAAATCTAAAGGACTCCATGTTCTTCTCTGGTATGTTTTCAAAGATTCCCAATGAGGGCTTTCCTTGTCCTTAGAGTTATGAACAGAAAGCATGACTTCAGATTCTAAGTTTAGTCTGTCATTCCAATTAGAAAGGATGTTATTTTAAATCTTTTAAATATGATATTCATAATTTTCCTAAACATTAACATCAAGTAAAAATCTACTAGGAAAACTCATCCAGCTCAAAACTGATCTTTCAAATTTCTTTTTTCTAGTTTTCTTTGAAGTCTTAATAAATGCAAAATTTATTCCAGTCTTATCAATCAAAACAGCAAAAAATTATGTGATTTACTTTATTTTCAAAGGAAATAATAAACATAAATGTGTTTTTCTCTCTAGTGTACACAGTTCTTAACACAATGACCAAAGCATTATCAGTATTCTCACCCACACATGACAGAAATAAGATTAAATAAAATTATATAACCAAAACTTTTAAGTTCCCTAGTGAATCCAATATTGATATGTGATGATCTAAGCTACTCATCTCATTACTGAAATAATGAAGAGCAATCAGTCCCTAAAGGAGAGACATTGTAGAGCAAGAGAAACTTAGTAAAGATAGATAATGGTAGAATCTCTCTTGAAAACACTAATTCTTTATCTCCTACACTCACCAAGCAAAAATCAAACACTGCTGTCCACTACAGAGCTCTTTATATGCATGGGTACCATTGGCTTTGACTCTTCAATTCAATCACTTTAACTAAATATTTATCAGATAAATCCTTTTGCAAAACAATTTTAAACAGAGCATTCTCCCATTGAAGAACATTTCTCCTCTGTTTGACAGATTCTTAACTGAAACCCAAAGTTTCTGGGGGAGAAGAGAAAATCCCTTTAATAACACAGTAATTTCTTCATCTTAAAGTTTTCTGTCTCCAGGAAATCAAAGCTTCTTAAACTGAGTCACAACTCGATATGAAGTCACTTAACTGAATGTGAAGGTCGTGAAATCATGATTTGTTATCAATAAATGTTTGTTTTGTATGCCTATTTTATATACCTATATATCTAGGCCTCATATAAAATGAATCCACATAAATCATCAGCATGTGTTCTATATGCCACAAAGTCCTGCAGCAAGAAATAGAGAAATTCCACTTAAAATAACTGTAGATAATATAAAATATTTGGGAGTCTACCTGCCAAGGAAAAATCAAGAATTATATGAATACAATTACAAAACACTTTTCACACAAATAAAGTTATATCTAAACAACTGGAAGAATATCAAGTGCTCATGGGTAGGCCAAGCTCATATAACAAAAATTATAATTCTACCTAAATTAGTAAGTGCCATACCAATTATACTACAAAGAAAAATAATAACAAAATTAATCTGAAAGAACAAAAGGTCAAGAATTTAGAGAAAATTAATGAAGGGGAAAAAAAGGAAACAAAGGTGGCTTGGATCTACCAGACCTAAAATTACATTATAAAGCAGCAGTCATCAGAATTTGGGACTAAGAAAGAGAGTAAATCACTAGAATAAGTTAGGTTTACAAGACACAGTAATCAATAACTAGAGTAATCTAGTGTTTGATAAACCCAAAGATTTCAACATCTGAAGTAAGAACTCACTATATGATAAAAATTGATGGGAAAATTGGAAAATAGTGTGGCAGAAACTAGGCACTGACCAACACCTAACATTCTATACAAAGATAAGGTTCAAATGGGTTCATGATTTAGACATAAGAAGCAATACTATAAGCAAATTAAAAGAACAAGGGGTAGTGTCTGTCTCATATCTATGGAGAAGGAAGGAATTTTTGGTCAAATTAGAACTAGAGAACATTATGAAATGCAAAATGAATAATTTTGACTATATTAAGTTTAAAAGGTTTTATACAAACAAAACCAATGCAGGCAAGATTAGAAGGGAAGTAGGAAAGTGGGGAAAATGTTTACATCCAAGGATTCTGATAAAGGTCTCATTTCTAAAATATATAGAGAATTAAATGTATAAGAATACAACCCATTCTCCAACTGATAAATGATCAAAGGATATGAACAGAAAATTTTCAGATAAAGAAATTAAAGCCATTTCTAGCCATATGAAAAGGTGCTCTAAATCAATATTGATCAGACAAATGAGAATTAAGACACCTCTGAGGTACAACTACATACCTCTCAGATTGGCTAAAATGACAGGAAAAGATAATGATAAATGCTGGAGAGGATGTGAGAAAACTGGGCATCAATACATTGTTGGTGATTCAATTGTTTCAACTATTCTGGAGAGCAATTTGGAACTATACCCAAAGGGTTATTAAATGTGCAAATCCTTTGACCTAGCAGTGCTGCTACTGGGTCTGAAAACCAAGGAAATCATAAAGGAGGGGAAAAGACCCACATGTGCAAAAATATTTGTAGCAGCCCCTTTTGTAGTGGCAAGGAACTTGAAATTGAGTGATTGCCCATCAGTTGGGAAATATGGAATACTACTGTTCTATAAGAAACAATCAGCAGAATGATTTCAGAAAGGCCTGAGGAGACATACATGAATTGATGCTAAATGATGTGAGGAGAACCAAGAGAACATTGTGCACAGCAATAAGATTATGTGATAATTGATTGTGATGGACATGACTCTTTTAAAAAATGAGGTGATTCAGGGCAATTCCAACACACTTGTGCTGGAGAGAACAATCTGTATCTAGAGGGAGAACTATGGGGATTGAATGTGGATCACAAGATAGTATTTTCTTTTTGTTGTTGTTTGCTTGCTTTTCCTTTTGTTTCTCACTTTTTTCCTTTTTGAACTGATTTTTCTTGTGCAGCATATAAATATGGAAGCATATTTAGAAAAATTGCACATGTGTAATTAACTATATTGGACTACTTGCTCTCTGGAGGGGGAGAAAAATTTGGAGGACAAGGTTTTGCAAGAATAATGTTGAAAACTACCTTTGTGTGTATTTTGAAAAATAAAAAGCTATTATTTAAAAAAAAAAGAATTTAAGCTCTTCAATATCTGAAGCAAAGTACATAACATGTAAACAGACTCTTAGTAAATTACATACTTCTTTATGATGACAAAAGTCCTTTAAAATATTCCTCAATCGGGGCAGCTAGGTGGTGCAGTGGATAGAGCACCAGCCCTGAAGTCAGGGGGACCTGAGTTCAAATCTTATCTCAGACACTTAACACTTCCTGGCTGTGTGACCCTGGGCAAGTCACTTAACACCAACTGCCTCAGGAAAAAAAAAAAAAAAAAGATTCCTCAGTCCTTGGGCCCATCAAAAGCATCATCACAGAAGTGTAAGTAAAAATCAGTTAATCTAATCTATTACTACTCCAGTCCCCAACACAGAAAATTTAATAAAAAGATTTCTCTTTCATAAAACTTCTTAAACTTTATCAATTATCTTTGAGGATTTTTTTTGTTGTTTATTTCATCAACTGTAATCAGTCTTTGTAATAAAGAAGAAAAAGTTTCAATGAAGCCAACAAAATAGAAGGTACTCTTTCATCCTATCAGTTAAGGACAAAGAGCAACCTCTGTTATAAAGTCTATAACCAAAAGAAAACAAATATTTATTGCTCTTTGGCATCTCTATATTCCTTACTATAGTAGAAGAATTCCATTTCCTCAACCATCTAAATGTTTGGAGTTACGTTGCCATGCAACAAGCTAGAAATCTTCACTAGCAGCCAAAATCCATTCTTCAGTTGATGGCTGACAGAAAAAAAAAAATCCACTAAACGAGTTTTATTGACAAGCAAGGCTGTTTTTCTTTTTCTCGTGACTTGTATCAATGACTAAAAACTTCAAATAAAACACCTCCACTACTTTTACTGCCCCACGAAACATCATTCCCACCAAAGAAAAAGAAAAAAGAAAAGAAAAGAAAGAAATTCTAGCTTCAGTATTTGCAAAAATGTTCATGAACAATCTGTTAAATATCACATACAAAACTGACATTTACTAATTAGAAGAGTATCTCTTTTCAAATAAAAACAAAATAGTTATCTTTTTTTAAGTCAATTTATTATTTTTATTGGTAATCAGAATATCAGCATGTAATTTTTTTTCTATATCGGTATTTTTATTAGGAACTGAAATAGGAAACACTATTGTTGTTTTATTAAAAACTGAGTTAGGAACCGACAATGCCAAAAGCAAACTAAGGATAACCCACTGCTCCCCCTACTGGTTCCTGATTCTGATCTGTACAATGAAGTAAACATTTGTTTCCATTTCAGATGGCCAACCAGAATTTCAGAGACTTGAGACAAAGCAAGATATCCATTTCCTATCTGTCAGACAAAAGATGAAGTCATAGTGCAGATTGGGCAGAGCCTTTGAACATAGTCAGTGTTTTACTTTGTTATGCATATTTGTTATGATGATTTTGTTTTTTCTCTTCTTTTTTTGCAAGTCTGGAAGAATGAGAAAATAGGCTTTTATTCACTGAAAAACAAAATATATTTTTAAAAGTAAATAGGAAAAAATTAAATAGCTAAAAATCAGGAATAAGATTCAAGACAATGTGAAGTTAGCAAGAACACACAACATTAAGATGTCTTTTTTGTGTTGAAAAACTATGTCTGATGCCCATTTTGATGTCAAATTTTGTTGTTGCTGTGTATAATGTTCTCTTGGTTCTATTTACTTCACTTAACATCAGTTCATGTAAATCTCTCCAAGCCTCTCTGAAATCATCCTGATGATTACAGAACAATAATATTTCATAACATTCATATACCATAACTTATTCAGCCATTCTCCAACTGCTGGGCATCCACTCAGTTTCCAATTCTTTGCCACTACAAAAAAGGGCTGCTATAAACATTTTTGCACATGGGGGTCCTTTTCCCTTCTTTTATGATTTCTTTGGATACAGACTCAGTAGAGACACTGATGGATTGCAGTTTTATGGCCCTTTGGGCATAATTCCAAATCGCTCTCCAGAATGGTTGGGTCAGTTCACAAGTCCAACAACAATGTATTAGTGTCCCAGTTTTCCCACATTACCTCTAACATTTATCATTTTATTTTCTTGTCAAGTTAGCCAATCTGAGAGGTGTGTAGTAATAGCTCAGAGTTGTCTTAATTTGCATTTCTCTAAACAATAGTGATTTGGACCATTTTTTTCATATGATTAGAAATGGCTTTAATTTCCTCATCTGAAAATTGTTCATATCCTTTGACTATTAAAATTTATTTTCAAAAAATAATTGATCTGTGGGAAAAGGAAGGTAGATAGATTTGATGAGATCCAATCAACAATAAAATTATAGGGTCTGTAACCTGGTACTTTTCTGAAAGAACACAAGCACTCCTGATGGGAGGGAGAAGGGGAAGGACTTTCCCAAAGACAATTGACACTAGAATTGGGAGTACAGATTTTCACCTTCTCCTCACTGGTGCATAAAAACAGGCTGTAAACTAGCTTAATATCCTTTTTTCAGGCTCTCTCCCCTAGGGATCCCCAGACCACAGTTAAAACAAAGATGAGGGGAAAGAACTTCTCCCACCACACACATCCACATTTACCACCCATGATGGTATTTTTAAAGAAAAGCACATGATAAGGTTTCTGTTTTGATCAGGTGGCCTAATGTCCCTTAATCTCAGATTCCCAGGTCACAGTCTCCTAACTTCCTTTCATCTTTCTGTTTTCCATTTCTGACCACAGGTCAGAGACTTCAAAGAAAAAATTAATATTAATAATGAATTCTATGATATAGGTTTCAGTCTGACAAAAACAATTTTTAAAAACATATTCACTTCTACCTAGCAGAGAAATGACCAAATTGGCATAGTCCCTATGACTTCTGACATAATTCTCTCTGTCCCAAGAT
Source organism: Myrmecobius fasciatus (assembly GCA_023553655.1). NCBI lineage: Eukaryota > Metazoa > Chordata > Mammalia > Dasyuromorphia > Myrmecobiidae > Myrmecobius > Myrmecobius fasciatus. Next base: position 129,776 of record JAJPUD010005294.1, read on the forward strand.
TTCAGATAACATTTGTAGGAATTTTGAATGAGGAAAAGATCATAATATGTTAAAAAAAAAAAAAACAGTATGGGGTTAACACTTCAGAATAATCACACTCAGTTCCTTAAGGAACCACTTCTCTTAAGAGTTTCTTCCTGTAATCAATATCTTAAACATCAAATTTCAAAGAAAAAACACCATCCTAAATTTAGGTCATAGTACTGATCACTCCAAGTGAATGGGAAGAAGACAAGGGAGGAATCCCTGGGTGGGGGAGGTTAAATAATAGTAAGCAAAGTTATGTAGCAGAATTTAGTAAAAGAGTCAGAAGAGATAGGAAAGACATGTGTGTATCAGGGTATGTATGTGTGAGTGTATGTTTGTATGTATATATCTACATATATACATAAACATAGCTTTTCTTAACTGTAGCTTGCTTGGGACTGGGGAGGGATGAAAGGGAGATATGTATCTGTGTCTGTGTCTGTGTGTGTGTATCTACATGTGTATATATAAATATATCCTTTCTTAACTATAGCCTGCTTGGGGGTGGTAGGAGGGATGAAAGAGAGAAAAAAAGAATCAAGTAAATAAGGTAGGCAGCAGAGACTAAAAGAACAATTTACAAAGAAGTAAAGACAGACACTCATGAACATAATTTCTACTGATATATATATATATGTATATATTATATATATACTTTCTTAAATTGCCATTTGTTGGCATATATTTTGAATCCTTGATGTTCTGCTGGGTACATACTCTTTTGTTTTATATTGTTTTTCTGTTTTTCTTTTTGTTTATTCTCTTCAAATAAAATAAATTTGGGAAGAAAAAAAAAAGGAAAATTTCAAAACTTTTTGGGACAATAGAAGAAACCATAAAAGAAAGTAAACTGTCCCTCCTCCTCCTCCTCCTCCTCCCCCTCTCTCTCTGCTCTCCCTCTCCCTTCCTCCCTCATACACACACACACACAAAATCACTTTAAGGATCAATTCTTATTTGGAGGTAGAATTTTGATATATTTATTGGAAAAAATTGTTAACTTCATGGTAATATTTCACAAATATGATCTTACCTTCAATATGACTATACATAACCATATTGATACCCAAATTTCATTTAACAAGGTATTCAAGATTTTCAAATTTTTTGGCCTAAAGTAGAAACTCTAGAATTCAATATAAACAAATGTAGGAATAGCAGCTTAAATTAAAAAATAAAAATAAAAAAAAAAAAGCTGAATTTAACCATACAGAAATTCTATGTACAGTGCCAGGAATTTTTCAGAAATAGCATGTAAACAAAAAATTATATTTTGAAAGAAAATCATTAAATATTTTTTTTCAGCTGGTATGTTTTCTTAATCATGCTTTACTTAGGCAATTAAGATTAATTTGTTTTCTAAGAATAGAAAGCCAGTGGCAGGGAGAATTAGAGAATGGTTATGGATGATCAAGGAAAATCCAGGGTAGGATTAAAGATATATCAAAAAATTTTATGCTAATTCAATAAATATTATCATCCACTCTGTGTAAAGTGCTAAGAGGGGTGTTGATGATACAAAGACAAAGTAAAAACATCTTTAAGCCCTCTAGGAATTTACATTTTACTAAGGGAGACAGGGTATTATGTTAGGAAAGTGGAGGGGGAGGAGGGAGGAAATCAGGAAAGATTCAAAAGAACAAGTAAGTAGTTCTTTGAAGAGAACTCTGTTCAGTCACATCCATCTTTTTGTGACCCCAATTTGGTATTTAGTTGGCAAAGATGGTTTGCCATTTTCTTCTCTAGCTCATTTTATAGATGAGGAAACTAAGCCAATTAGAGTTAAGTGAGTTGTCCAGAGTCAATTAAGTAGTCGAATTTAAACTCAGGTCTTCCTGATTCTAGGCCTAGTACTCCACCTACTGCCCTGCCTAGCTGCCTTGCCCATCTAGTATTCTACAAAAGATCATTCTAAGCATAACAATTATTTCACAACAATTATGTTGAGAAGACACAGAAGGATAGTTGAGTTCTGGGAATAACCAGTGGTCCAGTAAACTGAAATAAAGCAAGCATTCAAGAGAAGTAATAGAAAGGTAACCTACACCAATGCTACAGGAGGCTTTGGACACTGGAAAGTTTGTATTCTATCCTAAATGCCAGCAACAATCACTCAAGGCTTTTAAGCAGGAGAATGCTAAGTAGGCTATCCCTTAGGAAATTTATTTTGCTGGCTATGTAGAATATAAATTGGAAATGAGAGAAAGTAGAAGAAAGGAGATGAATAAGTTGCCACTGAGAAAGTCCAAGTAAAAAATATTAAGAAATAGAACTAGGATGAATAGAGAGAAGGAAGCAGACAAAGAAGATGTTAAGATAATAACATTTGCAAGACCTGGCAATTGAACAAATGTAAGGATTAAGAGAGGGAAGAGTCCAGAGTCATTCCCTAAGTGAATAAAAGAATGGTAGCACTTCTACCAGGAAAAGAGTGGCTTGGAGGAACATCAGCATTATCAGAAAAGGTTCCATTTCAGACATTGTGGAGGACCATGTCTTGAGCTCAGCTCGGATACAAGGAAGATGCAAGATCTCTTTCTACACACATAAGTCCAAATATGTAGCAAATAATAATAACCAAAATTCAGAAGAACAGGTGCATATATTGTGACTGCCAGTACTGGGAAATTACAGGAACCAGTCGAAATAATGATATGAAATATTAACAAGATAATATCCTTGCATTGCTGTTTTTCCCATGTGAACGAGCAAGTTTTCTCTGTGACATAAGGACCTTACTTGCTTGAATAAACTAGTCAAGTCTAATATTGCATCTTCACTCACCTAACTTAAGGTTTTTCTTCTTTCTACTTGTTTTTCTTCACTGCCTCACCCTGTACCCCATGTCAGATGCTGGCAGGACATGATGAATTAGAAATGCCAATGGGACATCTAAGTAGAGGTGAGCACCAAAAATCTGATGGTATAAGATTAAAGCTCAGGAAATAATACAGATTTGAGAGCCATCCTACTATATAAGGAAGGCGGTCCAGCAAAGATATTTGAGAGATATCTAATTAGAACAGGAGATGAACAATCCACCAAAAAAGAATGAGAAAAACTATCTTAGCAGATAAAGAATTAGAAGAGAGTAGACAGAGGGAAAGCTCTGTTATTATCAATCAATCAACCAATCTAAAGACATTTATTAAGCCTTGGACGATATTACAGAGCATTTGGAAGAGAATAAGAAAAAAAACAGAAGGGAGGAGGCAGTCTTGGAAAGAATTGAAGGATGGATGAAGAAAAGTTACAGTGAGGACAAAGATCAAAGTAAAACATATTAAAGAACAGAGAAAGATGGAACAATAAAAGATTATATAATATTTAAGTAATTTTCATTTTGAACTTGAATTCTAAAAAAACTCCCATATTTTTAAAATTTTAAAATTTTTTAAATGTAGCAATTGTTTTACTGTATATTTATCTTATTAAATATTTCTCCATTACATTTTAAGAGACAACGCTATCATATTAGGCACTTTCTTTGACTAATAAGAACCAGACTTGCCTCATAGCCTATTGTTCAGGTTCTGCTGATACCATATCTTTGGTTGGGGCCATACTCAGGAACACTTGGGCTACATGGAAGCCACGGGCCATGATTTTGATTCTTGTGATCTAGTCTATAGATATTTTGTGAGTGAACAGCAGCTGGGAGAAGGTCTTCTTGCCTGCTAGAATGGGAATCAAGAGCCCAGGGTCTCAATATAAGTTCTGCCATAAACCTGCTATATAACCTTGGGAAAGAAACTTCACATTTCTGGACCTGTTTCTTCATTTATAAAATGTGATTAGATTACAAATCTCAAAGGTCCCTTCTAGTTCAAAAACCCCAGAATTCTATAAATATCAAGGAACATATAATAGCATTACATCCCAAGACATAATGTCACAATGAACAAAAATCCCTTTCAAATTTCAAGACAGAAATACCTGACATTTTTACATTTCCCTTATGGCAACAGCAAAACACTCACAAAATAAACTTACTGTCCTAGGGTCATTATAAATTCTTTTTCATCACTTCTTCCTGCAAATTGTCAGATTACAAAATCAACACTTCCATTACCCTGTTTCCAGAATCTTATGTACCATTGGCACTATTAGTGTTGAATCAATTGATATTGTGCTAAGTGGATGGAGACTATGATGAAAATCCTAAAAGCACTTAAGATTGATGGCACCACTTCCTTATTATGCATAAATCTCTTTCAAAATTCATGGTTTCTCATTTATTTAATATAAAATTCTTACTTCCAAACTAAGACATAATATATTTGATTTTAGAAGTAATAGGGACCACCAAAGTTTATTGAACATGTTGCATAAGCAGTTTTCTATTTTAAGGAAAACACTTTGCCATCTGAATAGAGAATAGGCAGAGAGACCAATTAAAAGACTATTGCATAAATTACAAAACACTTTCCACACAAATCAAATCAGACCTAGTCAACTGGAAAAACTTAAAATGCTCATGGGTAGGACGAGCGAATACAATAAAAATGACAATACTACCCAAACTAATTTACTTATTTAGTGCCATACCAATCAAACTCCCAAGAAATTATCTTACAGATCTAGAAAAAATAGTAGCAAAGTTCATTTGGAAAAACAAAAGGTCTAGAATTTCAAGGGGATTAATGAAAAAAAAGGCTGAAGATGGTGGACTTGCTGTACCAGATCTAAAACTATATTATAAAGCAGCGGTCATCAAAACCATTTGGTACTGGCTAAGAAATAGAGTAGTCGATCAGTGGAATAGGATAGAATCACAAGACAAACTAGGCAATAACTATAGCAATTTGGTTTTTGATAAACCCAAAGACCCCAGCTTTTGGGATAAGTATTCACTATTTGACAAAAACTGCTGGGAAAACTGGAAACTAGTGTGGAAGAAATTAGGGCTTGACCCACATCTAACACCATATACCAAGATAAGATCTAAATGGGTTCATGATCTGGATATAAAGAGTGACTTTGTAAACAAGTTAGAGGAACATAATATAGTTTACCTCTCAGACCTGTGGAGATGGAATAAATTTATGTCCAAAGAAGAACTGGAACTTTTAATTGAAAACCAGATAGATAACTTTGACTATATTAAGTTAAAAAGTTTTTTGTACAAACAAAATCAATGCAGACAAGATTAGGAGGGAAGCAATAAATTGGGAAATCATCTTTACATTTAAGGGTTCTGATAAAGGTCTCATCTCTAAAATATATAGAGAATTGTCTCATATTTATAAAAATTCAAGCCATTCTCCAATCAATAAATGGTCAAAGGATATGAACAGACAATTTTCAGAGGATGAAATTAAAACTATTTATAGTCATATGAAAAGGTGCTCCAAATCACTATTGATCAGAGAAATGCAAATCAAGACAACCCTGAGATACCACTTCACACCTGTCAGATTGGCTAAAATGACAGGAAAAGTTAATGATGAATGTTGGAGGGGTTGTGGGAGGGCTGGGACACTGATGCATTGTTGGTGGAGCTGTGAACGGATACAGCCATTCTGGAGAACAATTTGGAGCTATGCTCAAAAAGTTATCAAATTGTGCATACCCTTTGACCCAGCAGCATTTCTATTGGGCTTATATCCCAAAGAAATCATAAAGGAAGGAAAAGGCCCCACATGTGCAAGAATGTTTGTGGCAGCCCTTTTTGTAGTGGCTAGAAACTGGAAATTGAATAGATGCCCTTCAATTGGAGAATGGCTGAATAAATTATGGTATATGAATGTTATGGAATATTATTGTTCTGTAAGAAATGACCAGCAAGATGATTTCAGAGAGGCCTGGAGAGACTTACATGAACTGATGCTGAGTGAAATGAGCAGAACCAGGAGATCATTATACACGGCAACAACAGTACTATATGACGATCAATTCTGATGGACATGGCTCTCTTCAACAATGAAATGTTTCAAACCACCTCCAATTGTTCACTGAAGAAAGCCATATACACCCAGAGAGAGGGATGCGAAATGTGGACCACAACATAACATTCTCATACTCCTTGATTGATGTTTGCTTACATTGTGTTTCCTTTATCTGATATATCATTTGTGTAGATAAGATTTTTCTTGCACACCAATGATAAGTTTGGAAATATGTATACATATATTCGATTTGCCAATATTTTAACATAATTAACATGTAGTGGATATCCTGCCATCTAGGGGAGGGGTGGGGAGTTAGGGGGAAAAATTTGTAACGGAAAGCTATGTAAGGGTTATTGTTGAAGAATTACCCACACATATGTTATGCAAATAAAATAAAAATTAAAAAAAAAAAGACTATTGCAAAGACAACTTTGAAAGCTTTAAGATTTTTTGAAACTGATAAAATTAAAGGACCTTTTTAATCTTGAATTATGAAGCTTTAGGAAAATCAGATTTAAACCAGAAAAGGAAAATAATCTCCCTTTAGAATTAATAGCTTTCAGGAGATCATTATACACGGCAACAACAATACTATATGATGATCAATTCTGATGGACATGGCTCTCTTCAACAATGAAATGTTTCAAACCACTTCCAATTGTTCACTGAAAAAAGCCATATACACCCTGAGAGAGGGATGTGAAATGTGGACCACAACATAACATGTTCATGCTCTCGATTGATGTTTGCTTGCATTGTGTTTCCTTTCTCTGATTTTTCTTTCTTGTAGATAAGATTTTTCTTGCACAACAATGATAAGTGTGGAAATATGTATATATATATTTGATTTGTCAAGTATTTTAACGTAATTAACATGTAGTGGACATCCTGCCATCTACGGGAGGGGTAGGGACTGGGGGTAAAATTTGTAACGAAAAGCTTTGTAAAGATCAATGCTGAGGAACTACCCATACATATGTTATGCAAATAAATTAAAAAAAAAAAGAATCAATAGCTTTCCTTTTCTTTGAATAGATACATAGCTCACTCCTCTCATCAACCATGATTAATCATATTGAAGCATACAGTTTAAAAAGGGGAAAGTTTTAAAAGTAAGGAAATACTACATATAATAAAGAAATTTCTACATTCAGGTAGACATATGTTCCTGAAGTTAACAGAAACAGTTTAGAACAGAGAGGGGAAGAAGGGTAAATATTTAAAAGGATACATGCATCATTATATTGATCACAATTAGCCTCCAGAAAAAGCTGAAAAAACAGACCACTGTTTGTATCTGCAGAAGTAGAAAACAAAAGATATAGAATACTACATATACTACCAGAAACAACATTGGATTTTTGAATAGTTGAAAAATAGTTTTTCCTCTTTCTTTTTGATCTCTGTTACAAGGAGTGGCTTTCTGGGTAAGGGAGGAAAGAAAAGTATATTTAAAAATGAGAATTGAAAGATGACATCAGTTAATTTTTTTCTTTTTGCTAAAGAAAATACCTGTCTAAAATGGAAATAATTGACCATGGGCAATGATAAACAAATGCAAAGGAGAAATATGACATGTGTGTGATCCCCTTGAGAGGGAAAAGTCAGAGGGAAGCATAGGATCAGATAGTCTCCATTGTCAGATACTAAGGTTTAGAGTGGTTTCAGGAGATTTGGAAGAAGGAAGAATAGAATGTTTGCAGGCAGAGTGTTAAAAACTAAGAACTTGAATTTAAAAAGCATTTTATTGTATTTCTAGATTAACTGATATGCTTATTCTAAAATTTATGGGCAATTTATATTTGTGTCACTATGCAATTTTTTTTTAAGAAAATACAGAATCCATGAGATCTAAATATCAAATAAAATGCTACTTTTTATTGCTGGCTTTTAGTGGGCCATGTTTCTTTAGATAGGTGGAGAGAGGTTTTTTGTTTTTATTTTTATACACTGATCAATTCAATTCAATAAATATTTGAATGCTTTTTAATACAAAGTACATATTTTAAAAAGAGAAGAACAAATACAGACCTAAGTGGAAAGGAAGAGAAGAGAAAGGGGGCAATTTTCATTTTACCCAAAAAAATCACTTTGTTTTTATTGAGAGCACTAGAGGTCTGGTTTCATTTGACAGAAAAAAAAAAGAGTCTATCATGTACCAATCTTCAAAACTTCTAATAGAAATAGACAATAGCATTAGCAGGTGTCTGTCACTGACTGAACACAAGGATGATCACAGACAAAACCACTGTATCTAACTGGGAAAGAATAATCTCAGACAAGCTTCGAACTTTAGATAGAAGAACAGGAAATGACTGAGGTTATCTCCCTATATTTCCATGATAATAAAAAGAGGGAGGAGATTAAAAAGCAAGCAAAATAAATAAACAATTCTTGAAGTTTGCATTAGCTGTTCCTTTCCTCTTCCTCCCATATCCAACTTTCACCTAAAGGTCCTAAAAATGGCAAAGTTGTCCAAGATTTATCTATTTTCAAGCCTCTTGACACAAAAGGCGAGGTTTTCTAAAGATCAGTAAAGGGATATAAAAGAAAATAAAGAAGGAAACAAGCATTTATTAAGTACCTACTATGTTCTAGGCACACACTAAATGCTTTACAAATATCCCATCTGATCCTCACAATGACCCTAGAAGGTGGATACTAATGTTATCCGCATTTTATTGTTGAAGAAACTGAGGTAGACAGTTCTCAGTGACTTATCTAGGATCACACGGTATCTAAGGCTAGATTTAAACTCAGGTTTCCTGATTTCAGGCCCACTGCTCTTTCCATTGGACTATCTAGCCATTTCTATAAAAGGGTACACAGCACAAGATAAAAGTAGCACAAACAAGAATGGGCAATCTTTACTTGAAAAGAAACAAGGACTGTAGCCAAAAAAAGTCCTAAAGGAGTAAAGTGACTTGATAGAGGCAAATAAGAGACGTAGTGAATATAGTGCTGGGCCTGGAGAATGGAAAACCTGAGCTCAAATCTAGCTTCAGATACTTAATAGTCTTGGACAAGTCATTTAATCTCAGCTTGTCTCAGGTTTTCTTGTCTAATATAATGTGAATAAGAATAGTGGCTTCTAAAAAGAAAATCACAAACACATGACATGTGTTTAAACTGTATTTATTATACAAGAGAAATATACATGCATGTGGAACTCTTATACCTAGGAAGGAGTTCACAATCCAGATAGAAGCTTGAATATTTATGAGCTATGGAAAGGGAGAAGTCTCATAAGTCTCTCAGAACAGATTTGGAGGGCAATACACTCTCAAAGAGAAGTGGCAGGGAAAAAGAAAGGGAACAGAAAGGGTGGGGTAATAGGAGTGAGTAGGATCACAAAAGCAGTATTCTTTCCTTAGGGGACTGATAAACTCTAAAGATATGATGATAAGTCTTTCTACAAAGGTCACAGCTGCACAAACAATTTATCAGGATAGGGACTTCCAGGGGTGGAGCCAAGATAGGGGAAATCAGACAGGAGTCTCTGTAACCTCCTCTAACCTTCCCTCAAACCAACAACGTAAGAAGCTTCTAGACTGATTTTGAAGTAAAAAAATCCACAATATCTGGAGGACAACACATTTCTAGAAGAAGATACTCTGGAAGAACCTCAAAACAAGTCTGTTTTAATTAGGCAGGGGGGTGGTCTGCTGAACCCAGACTGCAGCACAGGGAGACCAGGGCAGGGAGCTGGAGAAGGAGTCAGAGATCTGTGGGAGTCTTCAGTGAGCCTCTTGGGCTCATCTGTCCTAATTGTGGACAGGTGGTTTGGAGGGTCTGCCTTTTGTGGGGGGTAGATTGTAAACCACTGAACCCCTAATGAGCATCAGACCTAGCTGCCATTACACAGCACCCTAGGGTGATCAATCAATCAACAGAACTGCCCAGCACCTGAAATAACTCAATCAGCAGAACTGCCCCAGGGCAAATTAAAGCAGCTGTCCCTCCTTTGCCTTGAACACACCTCACACCTTTAAAAAAAATGAATAAAAAAACAAAAAGAACTCTCATCATAGACAGCTATTATGGAGAGAGGGAAGAATAGACCTCAAATCCTGAGGCCCCTAAAGGTAAAGCAACTCCAGAAAAAGCCCCAAAGGGAGACATAAACTGGTCTCCATGTCACAAGGCTTTCTCTGAAGATTACATAAAAAATCTTAAAAGACAGAAGAAACATGTGGAAACGAAATGAGATCACTGAAAAATAAAATGGGAAAAATGGAAAAAGAATGCAATGAACAAAAACATGTAATTGGTCAATTGCAAAAGGAACTAAAAACAGTAACTGAAGAAAATAAGACATTAAAAATTAGAATCAAACAAATGGAAGTGAATGACTCATGAAGACTTCAAGAATCAAACAAAAACAAATAAATGAAAAGATAGAAGAAAATATTAAATATCTCCTAGGAAAAACAACTGACCTGGAAAATAGATCTAGGAGAGACAATCTAAGGATTATAGGGCTTCCTGAAAACCATGATGAAAAAAAGAACCTAGACACTCTCTTCCAGGAAATTATAAAAGAAAACTACCCTGATATTTTAGACTCAGAAGGCAAAATACTTATTAAAACAATCCATCGATCACCTCCTGAAAGAAACCCAAAAATTAAATCCCCCAGGAATATCGTGGCTAAATTCCAGAACTATCTTACCGAGGAAAAGATATTACGAGAAGCCAGAAAGAAACAAGTTAAATATGGAGGAGCCACAATTAAGATCACACAGGACCTAGCAGCTTCTACTTTAAAGGATTGAAGGGCCTGGAATCAGATATTCCAAAGGGCAAAGGAACTTGGATTACAGCCATGAATAAGTTACCCAGCTAGAATGAGCATTATCTTCCAGGGAAGAAGATGGTCACTCAATGATACAGGAGAATTTCACCTATTTCTAATGAAAAGACCAGAACTGAACAAAAAATTTGATCTACAAACACAGAACACAAGAGAAACATAAAAAGGTAACAAGAAAAAAAAAAACTCTTGAGAACTATATTTATGTTATGGATCCTTATAGAATGAGGGTTGATTTTATGATATTATTACATTATGATTATTATATGATTATTGTGATTTTATGATTATTATGATTTTATGATTATATGATAATCTGAAAAAGAAATTAGAGGTAGAAAAGGAATAATACTGGAAGAAGAGGAAAAGGAGGTAAAATAAGGGAAATTACATCACATGTAGAGGCAAAGAAAACCTATAATGATTGAGGGGAAAAAAGGGAGGGGAATGAGAATTGGGTTAATCTCCAGATTTGGCTCTGAGGGAATAAGAGATGTATTGCGTATCAAAAAGAAATTTGTCCTATCTTATAAGGAAACAGGAGGGAAAGGGAGAAAAGAAAGGAAATAGAATAATAGAAGGGAAAACAAGAATTAAGGGAAAGGTGTAAAAAAGGGGGTAGGGCTCTAAAGGGGAAGGATGGTTTGAGGGAAGTGGTTATCAAAAGCAAAATACTAGGGAGGAGGGAAGGGGATAAGAAAGAGAAAAGCATAAACTAGGGTAAATAAGATGGCAGGAAATACAGAATTAGTTATTTTAACTGTGAATGTGAATGGAATGAACTCTCCCTTAAAGCAGAAGCAGATAGCAGACTGGATTAAAAACCAGAATCCAACAATATGTTGTATACAAGAAACATATCTAAAACATAGAGATACATACAGGGTGAAGGTAAAAGGCTGGAGCAGAATCTATTATGCTTCAGGTGAACAAAAAAAAAGCAGGGGTAGCAATCCTGATCTCAGATCAAGTAAAAGCAAAGATAGATCTAATTAAAAGAGACAAAGAAGGAAACTATATCTTACTAAAGGGTAGCATAGACAATGAAGCAATATCAATGCTAAACATATATGCACCAAGTGGTACAGCATGGAAATTCCTAGAGGAAAAGTTCAGAGAGATGCAAGAAGAAATAGACAGCAAAACTATAATAGTGGGGGATCTCAACTTCCCTCTCTCAGAATTAGATAAATCAAACCACAAAATAAATAAGAAAGACATTAAGGAGGTAAACAAAATGTTAGAAAAGTTAGGTATGATAGATCTTTGGAGGAAATTAAATGGAGACAGAAAGGAGTTTACTTTTTTTCTCAGCAGTCCATGGAACTTATAGAAAAATTGACCATGTGTTAGGACACAAAAACCTCAAAATCAAATGCAGGAAGGCAGAAATAATAAATGTATTTTTTTCAAATCATGACGGAATAAAAATCACATGCAATATAAGGCCAGGAGAAAATAGACCAAAAAGCAATTGGAAACTAAATAATTTTATCCTAACGAATGAATGGGTGAAACAGCAAATTACAGACACAATTACTAATTTAATCCAAGAGAATGACAATAATGAGACAACATACCAAAATTTGTGGGATATAGCCAAAGTGGTAATAAGGGCAAATTTTATATCTCTAGATGCTTATTTGCATAAAATAGAGAAAGAGAAAATCAATGAATTGGGCTTGCAACTAAAAAAGCTAGAGAAAGTACAAATTAAAAACACCCAATCAAATACCAAACTTGAAATTCTAAAAATAAAAGGAGAGATTAATAAAATTGAAAGTAAAAAAAAAAACTATTGAATTAATAAATAAAACTAAAAGTTGGTTTTATGAAAAAACCAACAAAATAGATAAACCTCTAGTTAATTTGATTAGAAAAAGGAAAGAGGAAAATCAAATTGTTAGTCTCAAAAATGAAAAGGGAGAACTTTCCACCAATGAAGAGGAAATTAGAGCAATAGTCAGGAGTTACTTTGCCCAACTTTATGCCAATAAATTTGATAACCTAAGTGAAATGGAGGAATATCTACAAAAATATAGATTGCCCAGATTAACAGAAGAGGAAATAAATTATTTAAATAGTCCCATTTTAGAAAAAGAAATAGAACAAGTCATTAATCAGCTCCCTAAGAAAAAATCCCTAGGACCAGATGGATTTACATGTGAATTCTACCAAACATTTAAAGAACAATTAACTCCAGTATTATATAAGCTATTTGAAAAAATAGGGAATGAAGGACTCCTACCAAATTCCTTTTATGACACAGACATGGTACTGATACCTAAAACAGGTAAAACAAAAACAGAGAAAGAAAATTATAGACCAATCTCCCTAATGATATTGATGCAAAAATCTTAAATAAAATATTAGCAAAAAGATTACAGAAAATCATTCCCAGAATAATACACCATGACCAAGTACGATTTATACCAGGAATGGAGGGATGGTTCAATATTAGGAAAACTATTAATATAATTGACTATATTAATATCCAAATTAACAAAAAACATATGACAATCTGAATAGATGCAGAAAAAGCATTTGATAAAATCCAACATCCATTCCTATTAAAAACACTAGAGAGTATAGAAATTAATGGACTTTTCCTTAAAATAGTCAGTAGCATCTATTTAAAACCATCAGCTAGTATCATATGAAATGGTGATAAACTGGAACCATTCCCAATAAGATCTGGGGTGAAACAAGGCTGCCCACTGTCACCATTACTATTCAATATTGTATTAGAAATGCTAGCTTTAATTTGGAACTATGCTCAAAAAGTTATCAAACTGTGCATACCATTTGACCCAGCAGTGTTTCTACTGGACCTATATCCCAAAGAGATTTTAAAGGAGGGAAAGGGACCCACATGTGCAAAAATGTTTGCGGCAGCCCTTTTTGTAGTGGCAAGAAACTGGAAATTGAAAGGATGCCCATCAATTGGAGAATGGCTGAATAAATTATGGTATGTGAATGTTATGGAATATTATTGTTCTGTAAGAAACGACCAACAGGAGGATTTCAGAGAGGCCTGGAGAGACTTGGATGAACTGATGCTGAATGAAATCAGCAGAACCAGGAGAACATTATACACAGCAACAAGACTATACGATGATCAATTTTGATAGACATGGTTCTCTTCAACAATGATGTGATTCAAACCAGTTCCTATTGTTCAACGATGAAGACAGTCATATATATCCAGAGAGAGGCCTGTGGGAACTGAGTGTGAACCACAACATAGCATTTTAACACTTTCTATGAATATTTCCATGCATTTTGTTTTCCTTCTTAGGTTGTTTTTTTCTTCTTCTCTTTCTAGATCTGATGTTTCTTGTGCAGTAAGATAACTGTATAGATATGTATACATGTATTGTATTTGTCATATAATTTATCCTATTTAGCATGTATTAGATTACCTGTCATCTAGGGGTGAGGGGTAGGGGGAAGGAGGGGAAAAGCTTGGGAAAAAAAAAGTTTTTGCAAAGGTCAATGTAGAAAAATCACTCATATGTTTTGTAAATAAAAAGCTTTATTTAAAAAAAAAAAAAGGAATACTATTGTGCCATCAGAAATGATGAAGGGAATAGATACAGAAAAAATAGAAATGCTAGCTTTGGCAATGACAACAAAAGAGATTTAAGGAATTAAAGTAGGTCATGAGGAAACCAAATTATCACTCTTTGCAGATGATATGACACTCTTCTTAGAGAACCCTAGCGAATCAACTAAAAAACGTAGAATTAATCCACAACTTTAGCAAAGTTGCAGGATACAGAATAAATCCACATAAATCATCAGCATTTTTATACATCACCAACAAAATACAACAGCAAAAGATACAAAAAGAAATTCCATTTAAAATAACTTTCGATCGTATAAAACATTTGGGAATATATCTGCCAAGGGATCTATATGAGCAAAACTACAAAATACTCTCCACACAAATAAAGTCAGATCTAAACAATTGGAAAAATATCAAGTGCTCTTGGATAGGTCGAGCAAATATAATAAAGATGGCAATACTACCTAAACTAATCTATTTATTTAGTGCTATGCCAATTAAACTCCCAAGAAATTATTTAACTGACCTAGAAAAAATAACAACAAAATTCATCTGGAAAAACAAAAGGTCAAGAATTTCAAGGGAATTAATGAAAAAAAAAAAGCAAATGAGGGTGGCCTAGCTGTACCAGATCTAAAACTATATTATAAAGCAGTGGTCATCAAAACTATTTGTACAGGACAAAATACTCAATGACAATAGTAATCTAGTGTTTGATAAACCCGAAGACCCCAGTTTTGGGGATAAAAACTCACTATTTGACAAAAACTGCTGGGAAAATTGGAAACTACTATGGAAGAAACTAGGCATTGACCCATACCTAACACCATATGCCAAAATAAGGTTGAAACAGATTCATGATCTAGACATAAAGAATGATATTATAAACAAATTAGGACAATGTAGGATGGTTTACCTCTCAGACCTGTGGAGGGGGAAGGAATTTGTGACCAAAGAAGAACTAGAGATCATCATTAATCACAAAATAGATAAATTTGACTACATCAAGTTAAAAAGTTTTTGTACAAATAAAAATGAATGCAGACAAGATTAGAAGGGTAGCAATAAACTGGGAAAATATTTTTACATTCAAAGGTTCTGATAAAGGCCTCATTTCTAAAATATATAGAGAATTGACTCATATTTATAAGAATTCAAGCCATTCTTCAATTGATAAATAGTCAAAAGATATAAACAGACAATTTTCAGATGAAGAAATTGAAACTATTTCTAGTCATATGAAAAGGTGCTACAAATCACTATTGATCAGAGAAATGCAAATTAAGACTACTCTGAGACACCACTACACACCTGTCAGATTGGCTAAGATGACAGGAAAAGATAATGACAAATGTTAGAGGGGATGTGGGAAAAGTGGGACACTGATACATTGTTGGTGGAACTGTGAACAGATCCAACCATTATGGAGAGCAATCTGGAACTATGCTCAAAAAGTTATCAAACTGTGCATATCATTTGACCCACCACTGTTTCTACTGGGCCTATATCCCAAAGAGATTTTAAAGGAGGGAAAGGGACCCACATGTGCAAAAATGTTTGTGGCAGCCCTTTTTGTAGTGGCAAGAAACTGGAAACTGAAAAGATGCCCATCAATTGGAGAATGGCTGAATAAATTATGGTATATGAATTTATCCTACTTAGCATATATTAGATTACCTGTCATCTAGGGGTGGGGGATGGGGGGAAGGAGGGGAAAAGCTTGGGAAAAAAAAGTTTTTGCAAAGATCAATGTAGAAAAATCACTCATATGTTTTGTAAATAAAAAGCTTTATAAAAAAAAATTATGGTATATGAATGCCATGGAATATTATTGTTCTATAAGAAACAACCAGCAGGATGATTTCAGAGAGTCCTGGAGAGACTTGCATGAACTGATGCTGAGTGAAATCAGCAGAACCTGGAGAACATTATACACAGCAACAAGACTATAGGATGATCAATTCTGATGGGACATGGTTCTCTTCAACAATGATGTGATTCAAACCAGTTCCTACTGTTCAGCGATGA
>JAJPUD010005294.1:147160-163399 GCA_023553655.1 Myrmecobius fasciatus
CAATATTAGGAAAACTATTAATATAATTGACTATATTAATATCCAAATTAACAAAAAACATATGACAATCTGAATAGATGCAGAAAAAGCATTTGATAAAATCCAACATCCATTCCTATTAAAAACACTAGAGAGTATAGAAATTAATGGACTTTTCCTTAAAATAGTCAGTAGCATCTATTTAAAACCATCAGCTAGTATCATATGAAATGGTGATAAACTGGAACCATTCCCAATAAGATCTGGGGTGAAACAAGGCTGCCCACTGTCACCATTACTATTCAATATTGTATTAGAAATAATAGCTTTAATTTGGAACTATGCTCAAAAAGTTATCAAACTGTGCATACCATTTGACCCAGCAGTGTTTCTACTGGACCTATATCCCAAAGAGATTTTAAAGGAGGGAAAGGGACCCACATGTGCAAAAATGTTTGCGGCAGCCCTTTTTGTAGTGGCAAGAAACTGGAAATTGAAAGGATGCCCATCAATTGGAGAATGGCTGAATAAATTATGGTATGTGAATGTTATGGAATATTATTGTTCTGTAAGAAACGACCAACAGGAGGATTTCAGAGAGGCCTGGAGAGACTTGGATGAACTGATGCTGAATGAAATCAGCAGAACCAGGAGAACATTATACACAGCAACAAGACTATACGATGATCAATTTTGATAGACATGGTTCTCTTCAACAATGATGTGATTCAAACCAGTTCCTATTGTTCAACGATGAAGACAGTCATATATATCCAGAGAGAGGCCTGTGGGAACTGAGTGTGAACCACAACATAGCATTTTAACACTTTCTATGAATATTTCCATGCATTTTGTTTTCCTTCTTAGGTTGTTTTTTTCTTCTTCTCTTTCTAGATCTGATGTTTCTTGTGCAGTAAGATAACTGTATAGATATGTATACATGTATTGTATTTGTCATATAATTTATCCTATTTAGCATGTATTAGATTACCTGTCATCTAGGGGTGAGGGGTAGGGGGAAGGAGGGGAAAAGCTTGGGAAAAAAAAAGTTTTTGCAAAGGTCAATGTAGAAAAATCACTCATATGTTTTGTAAATAAAAAGCTTTATTTAAAAAAAAAAAAAGGAATACTATTGTGCCATCAGAAATGATGAAGGGAATAGATACAGAAAAAATAGAAATGCTAGCTTTGGCAATGACAACAAAAGAGATTTAAGGAATTAAAGTAGGTCATGAGGAAACCAAATTATCACTCTTTGCAGATGATATGACACTCTTCTTAGAGAACCCTAGCGAATCAACTAAAAAACGTAGAATTAATCCACAACTTTAGCAAAGTTGCAGGATACAGAATAAATCCACATATATCATCAGCATTTTTATAC
The DNA here is from genome assembly GCA_023553655.1 of Myrmecobius fasciatus. Classification (NCBI taxonomy): domain Eukaryota; kingdom Metazoa; phylum Chordata; class Mammalia; order Dasyuromorphia; family Myrmecobiidae; genus Myrmecobius; species Myrmecobius fasciatus. The sequence continues at coordinate 148,524 of JAJPUD010005294.1, forward strand.
ATCACCAACAAAATACAACAGCAAAAGATACAAAAAGAAATTTCATTTAAAATAACTTTCGATCGTATAAAACATTTGGGAATATATCTGCCAAGGGATCTATATGAGCAAAACTACAAAATACTCTCCACACAAATAAAGTCAGATCTAAACAATTGGAAAAATATCAAGTGCTCTTGGATAGGTCGAGCAAATATAATAAAGATGGCAATACTACCTAAACTAATCTATTTATTTAGTGCTATGCCAATTAAACTCCCAAGAAATTATTTAACTGACCTAGAAAAAATAACAACAAAATTCATCTGGAAAAACAAAAGGTCAAGAATTTCAAGGGAATTAATGAAAAAAAAAAAGCAAATGAGGGTGGCCTAGCTGTACCAGATCTAAAACTATATTATAAAGCAGTGGTCATCAAAACTATTTGTACAGGACAAAATACTCAATGACAATAGTAATCTAGTGTTTGATAAACCCGAAGACCCCAGTTTTGGGGATAAAAACTCACTATTTGACAAAAACTGCTGGGAAAATTGGAAACTACTATGGAAGAAACTAGGCATTGACCCATACCTAACACCATATGCCAAGATAAGGTTGAAACAGATTCATGATCTAGACATAAAGAATGATATTATAAACAAATTAGGACAATGTAGGATGGTTTACCTCTCAGACCTGTGGAGGGGGAAGGAATTTGTGACCAAAGAAGAACTAGAGATCATCATTAATCACAAAATAGATAAATTTGACTACATCAAGTTAAAAAGTTTTTGTACAAATAAAAATGAATGCAGACAAGATTAGAAGGGTAGCAATAAACTGGGAAAATATTTTTACATTCAAAGGTTCTGATAAAGGCCTCATTTCTAAAATATATAGAGAATTGACTCATATTTATAAGAATTCAAGCCATTCTTCAATTGATAAATAGTCAAAAGATATAAACAGACAATTTTCAGATGAAGAAATTGAAACTATTTCTAGTCATATGAAAAGGTGCTACAAATCACTATTGATCAGAGAAATGCAAATTAAGACTACTCTGAGACACCACTACACACCTGTCAGATTGGCTAAGATGACAGGAAAAGATAATGACAAATGTTAGAGGGGATGTGGGAAAAGTGGGACACTGATACATTGTTGGTGGAACTGTGAACAGATCCAACCATTATGGAGAGCAATCTGGAACTATGCTCAAAAAGTTATCAAACTGTGCATATCATTTGACCCACCACTGTTTCTACTGGGCCTATATCCCAAAGAGATTTTAAAGGAGGGAAAGGGACCCACATGTGCAAAAATGTTTGTGGCAGCCCTTTTTGTAGTGGCAAGAAACTGGAAACTGAAAAGATGCCCATCAATTGGAGAATGGCTGAATAAATTATGGTATATGAATTTATCCTACTTAGCATATATTAGATTACCTGTCATCTAGGGGTGGGGGATGGGGGGAAGGAGGGGAAAAGCTTGGGAAAAAAAAGTTTTTGCAAAGATCAATGTAGAAAAATCACTCATATGTTTTGTAAATAAAAAGCTTTATAAAAAAAATTATGGTATATGAATGCCATGGAATATTATTGTTCTATAAGAAACAACCAGCAGGATGATTTCAGAGAGTCCTGGAGAGACTTGCATGAACTGATGCTGAGTGAAATCAGCAGAACCTGGAGAACATTATACACAGCAACAAGACTATAGGATGATCAATTCTGATGGGACATGGTTCTCTTCAACAATGATGTGATTCAAACCAGTTCCTACTGTTCAGCGATGAAGATAATCATATACATCCAGAGAGAGGCCTGAGGGAACTGAGTGTGAATCACAACACAGCATTTTAATGCTTTCTGTGAATATTTCCCTGCATTTGGTTTTCCTTCTTAGGTTGTTTTTTTGTTTTTTGTTTTCCTCTCTCTTTCTAGATCTGGTGTTTCTTGTGCAGTAAAATAACTGTATAGATATGTATACATATATTGGATTTGTCATATAATTTAACATATTTAGCATGTATTAGATTACCTATCATCTAGGGGTGGGGGGTGGGGGCTAGGAGGGGCAAAGTTTGGAACAAAAAAAAAAGTTTTGCAAAGGTCAATGTAGAAAAATCACTCATATGTTTTGTAAATAAAAAGCTTTTAACAATTTATCAGGATGGTGAAGACTGACTGGTAACTTATAGCTGATTCCACCCTCAAGGACACACCAAGACTCTAACTAAAGGTACACATAGCAAAACAGCAGCTCAGGAGGAACTTGATCTTTGACTTGTTAAGGACCTTCTATATACTCTGAAATCTTATCTTTCAGAAAAATATGGCAACTCAAGAAAATAAGTTGGTTTCAAGAAAAAACACCTACCTCCCAGGATAACTATGAGAATAAAATGAAATATTTGTAAAACATTTTGCAAACCTTAAAGCACCATATAAGTACAGCTAAAAATCTTAAAGCATCATATGAGTGCCAGCTATTACCTATTAAAATTAAAAGCAAAAGAGAAAGAACTTCTAAAAGGAGAGGGAAAGGAGCCAGCTAACTAGCCTTGTCAATTACAATGCAATTTTCTGTGCATGAAGAAAATAAACCTCAGGATTATTATAGTTTCATACCACTTGTTGATTAAAAGAATTCAAAGAAGTAACTCGAGAAAGCCTGAAAAGATCTATCAAGATATATCAGTTCCTCTCTGTTGGATGGCTCTGTGGTTACTCAACTTTTTGTCTAAACTTTTGATGTCCTTTTGATACTGGGATTGGATTCAAATTTGAATTTGGATCATGGTCAGGACACATCAGGCACTCAAATAGGTCTGCTCTTATTTTTATCTCATATAGAACAGGAAGGAGATGTAGAAAATTAAGCCAAAACCAGCCCATACTTAAAATTTCTAAGAATTTGAATCTCTCAACAAATACATTCTATTCTGAAAAAAATAAGAGGTACAGTGGTGTATAAATCTATCTTGTCAAATGGAACAATGTGCAAGTTCAAAGTAAGGCAGAGGATGGACTGACATTTTCCTTTGGATGGTGAAGTTTATAAATCTCGCTATGTTTTTTGTTAAAGACATCAACTAAATAGGAGGACCTGAGTTCAAATCTGACCTCGGATGGTTAACACTTCCTAGCTGTGTGACCCTGGGCAAGTCACTTAACCCCAATTGCCTCAGCAAAAATTTAAAAAAACAAAATTAGGGGAAAAAAAAAAAGACATCAACTAAAAATAAATTTATATTTCTTGGAAACTGCCACAGAAAATAGAAAATGCCTCCAAGTTTGACCCTAGTAGCACAAAACTGTCCCAGGGCCACACTTAAACAAACATAAACCAAGGTCATCATTATTTTTAAAAGCCAAGAAGGCTGAGACTATGCACTGAAACAGTTGTACAAAGGAAGAAGAAAATATATTGCTACTCTGTGTATGTAAAATAGTGCCCTGGGGGTATGTATGAAGATCAGAGTCTCAATCTACCACCTCCCTTTATAATCCTTGTTTAATGTTAGAGCTCTGCATTTATTTACTAAACGTCACCTAAAATGACAAAGTAATCTGTGGTAAAGTTTAAAAAAAATGCTTCTATATTATCTCAAAGAAAATAAATCCAAAAGCCAAGATTAATCAAAAGATCTCATCCTCCTCTGAAATATATGTTAGACCCCTGGCTGCCCTGCTCACACCACTGTGTCTATTTGCTCCTGACACCAGGGCACAAAAATCCCTGCTGAGGATGAGTCCCTTGATGCTGCTCCTGCCAGTATAGGACAGGCAATCCACAGGAACCCAAATCAGTAGGTTCACTAAAGCAGACATAAAGATAAGAAGACCACAAGGTGAGAGTAGAGACTAGACTTGAAGGCAAGATGAGATGGTGAATGTTCTCTTCATCCGTCTTCCTCAACTTATTCACTGTATCTCTACCAGGATAAGACCTCAACAATTCCTACTCTCACTATGGCTAGAAGTTAAAAGTAACTTGAGTTTGAGTCTTGGCTCCATGCCTTAGTAACTTTATAAACAGAAGAATTATATATATTTAGCATATATCTGGATTGCATGCTGTCTGGGGGAGGGGATGAGGTAAAGAGAGGGAAAAAAATATGGAACACAAGATTTTGCAAGGATAAATGTTGAAAACTATCTTTGCATATATTTTGAAAATGAAAAGCTATTATTTTTAAAAAAAATAACTTTAAAACCTAGGCCAAACCTCATTAGATCATTGTTTGAGCTCTGAATGACTCAGATTGAATGTAAATAGCAAATCATTTCTGGTTTGGCCAGAAACTCTTAAGAGTCTTCCCCCCAGATTTATTTGTTTATATATATTCTGGCCTAAATGAAAGAGGAGATCTTTTGCCTCTATTACTATCTACCCTTAATCAATGAATGGGTGAGGCCTGTTAAAGACCTTAATTTGAAAAGGCCAATATCTCCCATTTTCAGTCATTTTGATCTATATCTGGCCCCTGGACTCATATTGCTCTGTAGGGAAAAGTGAGGCAGGTGACCTTGCTCAGACCTCCCTCATTTAAATCCAATTCATTTGCATGTCATGGCATCACCTCCCTGATGTCAGGGTCCTCTTCGAGAAACAACAATGGGGATTAGGAGCATGGTGCTCCTCTGGAAAATGTAAGCAAAAATTTCTGGTCTTCCTTGCCAATGAAGATTTATGATATTAATGATTATAATAAAATACATTGCTATTATGGAATACTATACACATATTTTTTCAACATTTCTGAGTTTCTAAATTTTTTCTGTCATTTGCTTGTCATGTTACCTGTAGCTTCTACAAAACTGTCAAAAAATTCCAATTTTTTTATGCCAATCCATGATATGGGGAAACCTTGACAGGAAAAGTCATAATGTGAAAGGGATAACTGTATTGTGATAATGAATCCCAGACCCCCAAAAAACAAACCCCATTCTGCAGTGCCAGACACTGACTCTTTCCTATCCCGATTCTTCAACCCTATAGATCAATACACTTCCTGATCCCATTTGGGATTTTCTTGGCAAAAATATTGTAGAGATTTGCCATTTCTTAATAATTAAAGAAACTCTCACTAACACAATAACAAGTTATATTTCTAGAAGATGGATAATGAAATATGCTACCTGTTCACTGATAGACAATGGAGTCAGGATACAGATGGAGACATTTATTTTTTAGACATGGCCAATGCATGAATTTGTTTTGCTCAATTATTGTATACTTTTTTTTATTCTTTTTTTTTCCAATGGGGGAGGCAGGAGTGAGATAAAATATGATTTTGTTGATTGAAAAAATTAAATTAAATTAGCCTTTAAAAGCCATATTGATGCTCTCACAAAGGGAAAAAAAAAAAACCACATTCCTTGCCAAACCTCAATCTTCTTCCTTCTCTGTTCCTAGCTCTGTTAAACTTAGTAATACTACTAAACAAAACTAGATGTCACACCACCATGATTTTTTATTGTTGCAAACTAATGCTATTGAATTTCATTTGGAATCTCACTGAAGTAAGGCAAACTTTTTCCTCTCTCCTCAAGCATTCCACCTCCATCCCTGAATCTTTCTCATTTGAGGAATTTGCTTCATACCTTATGGAGAACATAAAGGCAATTTATGAAGAGTAATCTCTTTTCCCTTCCTCTTTATCTCCCAATCCCTCTTCGTCCTCTCATACAGAGATGCCTATTCACCATTTTCTTCTTTCCTCCAGGTCCTAACAAAGAAGGGGACATTCTACTTTCTTAAGTCAAAGATGCTATATCTGCCATTGACTCATTCCTTTCTGTCTTCTCCAGGAAATTGCCCAGTCAATATTCTCCTTCCTCCCTGTCTTCCACAGAATTTATTTCCTGGCTCTTTCCCTCCTGCATATAAATACACCTGAGGGCCATCTCCAGTCATCCTGACCTATATCTAGCCACTGGGCCCAGATGGTTTTGGAGAGGAGAGTGAGGTAGGTGACCTTGCACAGCCCTTCCTCACTTAAATCCAATTCACTTGCATGTCATGACATCATCTCCCTTAAGCTATGATCCTTTTTGAGAAAGAAATACAAACAGCAGCAATATAAACACACCCAAATTTCCCCATCTTTTAAAAAGTCTTTGATATATTCTATCATCCCTGCAAACTATCATCTTACATCTTTCCTCCCTTTCCCAGTCAAACCACTTGAAAAATATATACTACATAGGGTGCCTCCATTTCCCTTTCTCTTCTCTTCTTAACTAGCTGTAAATTGATTTCAGCCTCATCTCTCAAATGAAACTGGTATGTCCAAAGTTATTAATAATCTCTTAAGTGCCAAAACAAATCACCTTTTCTCAATGTTCATCCTTTTCAGGATTTGAAATTGTTGACCATTCTCTTCCCCTGGACATTCTTTCCCCTCGGAAATTCATTGACAATGCTCTCTCTGGTTCTCCAATCTGACTTGCTTCTCAGTTTCCTTTGTTGATTACTCATCGATGTGAGTAAACTCCCAAGTTCTGTCTTGGCTCTCTTGATTCTAATCTTTCATTTGGTGATCTCATCAGCTCCCCCTGAATTCAATTACCCTCTCTTTGCAAATAATTCCCAGATCTATCTACTACTCCTAAACTCCACTCCAGCAATGCCACTTGATTATTAGATATTTCAAACAGGATGTCCCAGAGATATCTAACTCAACATGTCTAAAGAACTATCTTTCCCCTTAAATCCAATCCTCTTTCAAATTTCTCTATTAAGCCATTCAAATTTGCAACTTCAATGTAATCCTCAGTTCTTTATTTTCCCTCCATATGTTAAATCAGTTACCACATCTTATAGTTATATCTCCACAATATCCTTTATATAAGTACTTCACTCTCCACTCTAACATTAGACATCTCATTGACAATGGCTGCCTATTTAGTCTCTATCTCAAGCATTTCCTCTTCCCATTTCCTGTTCCTTAGTGTCTCCAAAGTGATTTTCCTAAAGAACAAATCTGATTATGTCAACACCCTACTCAATAAATTTCATTGTCTCCCTATTACTATTAGGATAACTATCACTACCTCTACTTGGCATTTAAAATTCACAATCTGGTCCAGCCCTATTTTTCTGGTATTTTTACATATTACTCCCCACCACATCTTCTACAATCCAGACATAATGGCCTATTCTTACTCTTCTACACATATACTTCAATTTCCAATCCCCACACCTCTTTTTGCATTGGCTGTCTCTGATGTCTTGAATGTACTCCCTCCTCTAACTTCTGAAATAGATGTTTTCCTTCAAGACTACATTCAAATGCCACTTTCGGTAGAAAGACTTTCTTTACTCTTGCTTTTATATCCTAGTAACAAGCACAAAATAAGTACTTAATAAGTGCTTGCTGTTAACTGGACATAGTTCATATTAAGTATGAAAACTCAGAAAAAGTATAAAAACAAGCCAGTTTGGTAAGAAATGATAGGCTATCCACTTCCAGAATAAATAATTCAGAAAATACTTACTAATTGTCATTGATTCTGGCACAGGTGTGGTAGGCAAGAGGCTGCTTAAGGGACTTCCTTGAACTGGAGGACTGGCATCTACACTGGAGGAGAGAGGAGAGAGGAGTGAGAAAAAGAGAGAGGAGGAAGAGGGAGAGACAGACAGAGAGAGAGAGAGACAGAGACAGAGACAGAAAGACACAGAGAGAGAGAGAGGACAGAGAAGAAGAGAGAGAAAGAAGGGAGAGAGAGAAAGAGAGAGAGAGAGAGAGAGAGAGAGAGAGAGAGAGAGAGAGAGGGAGAGGGAGGGAGAGATGTTAAATTCCAGTATTGTAGAAGTCAATACAAAATCTGGATCTGGAAGACTATTAAAAAGATGGACGTCTATTCAAATACCAAGTGGCACATATTAGTTGAGGAAGAAGATTCAGACATACAAAAATATTTAATGATACCAATTCTAGCTAACATGGCATTAGTAAGAAAATGCAAACAAGTCTCTTGGTTCTAAGAAAAAAAAATTTGAATCTTTAGAATTAAGAATTAATAGACAATAATACTTTAAGGGCTTGATGCCTATTACTCCATCTATGCCTAACTAGTGGAAAGATCACTAAACTTTTAAATCAGATTACCTGGATTTAAGACCTAGGTTCTGTCATTTATTAGCTATATGACTTTGGGCAAATTGCTTAGTAAGTTTCTGTTTCTGTTTCCTCATCTGTAAAATGGTGACAATATTACTTGTTCTACACACCACACAAAGTTCTGTGATATTCAAATAAAATAATGTATCTAAAGCATTTTGTAACCTATATATTATATCAATATTAGTTATTATTGCTGTCATTATTCCTATTATTACATTTCTTCGGGAGAAATCCTCAAATTATGGACCAAAGGAGTTAGATAATTTAGGATTAAAAAAAATCTTATCAATTAGAAGTCAGGAATTAATACCAGTATTTATTTCCCAGCACCAAGTTCTATATTTCACCTATTCAAATATGCTGCCAACATACCATTTACTTAAGAAATGCCATGGCTGATTAATATCCAAATCTATGCTACCCTATAATGTCATATACAGGTCTCAAAAACTCCCTTCTGTCCCAAATATATCCATTATTTTGCTGACCCTGTCCACAATGATATCCATCATACAGTAAGACATGATTACTCAGAGAGAAAATGGAACCAAAAGTGGGTTATGTGAATAGTATAATTCTTCACAGAAACAGAAAAAAAGATTTCTATATTCCTTGAATGAAGAAAAATTAATACCTATAATGAAAGCAATCAAGGGAGGGAAAGGGAAAGAGCAAGGAGTAAGAGGAGGGAATCTGGACATCTTTTCACTTATATAAAAGAAGACAAATAAATAGTCTTTAATCTCAGTAAAACAAAGTACCTTTCAAATAACTATATTAAGATTTTAATTCCAAAGAAAATAATTTTCATATGTACCTGTATTGATGTTCAGGCCTAGTAATAATGCTGCTCTGAGGTCCATTGCCATTTTCCAGGTTTAAGGTGGTATCTGTAGAATATACATCAATAAGGATGAGAAAACTCAAACAGTGCATGGAAGCAAAATAATCTTATGCTCATTTACTGAAATGGCTGGCTTATTTCTTTCTATTTACATACTGAATTTTATCTGCTGCCCATTTTCTTTTTTTTACATCCATAAATCATCCTGACATGATGGAAAATGAGTTCATTGGGGAAGGAAGACCTGGGTTCAAGTTGCACCTCTGATACATACTGACTATGTATGACCCTAAACAGATCACTTAAACTCTCAGTGTGCTAGATAATTCTTTAAAACCATAAATTACATAACAGTTGGAAATCTACATTGGTATTGGGAATTTCCTCACTAGAATTTTCCTATATCAATGATTTCACAGATCCAGGTTAAAAAAAAAAAATCCATAATTTTAGATTTAATCTTGTCCATTAAAGGAAGTGGCAAAACTCATCTCAAACCCTGAACTATGAATTGTTCCCACCAGAGACAGCCTGTATTCTCATTAAGAGTAAGAAATCATTTAGAATCAATGTGAGAATTGTAGAGTCATCATAGATTGTAATACAGCCAACCGTGAACAGCCAGCATATGGCCTACTGATATGAAACTATACCATATTAGAGTTCGGTTCCCATCTGCAAGAATGTAAAATCAACACTGGAGGGCAGTACAGCCTAATTCATAAAATTACCTGGTCCATAAATCAAACTCCATTAAAACAATAAAGGCTTTGGGTTTGGGTTTTTTGTTGTTGGTTCATCTTTGTTTTAAGGAAAGTGCCCCAAAATTAATTTGCATTTTGAGAAGGCATTCACAAGAAATGCTGCCATGAATAAATTCTAGATAACAGCAGTGAAAGAACATTAGTGATTTTCATAAATAGATGTGTGGCTACTAAAGTATCATTCCAAAGAAAATTAACTTTGAATAAATCAGGCTCTGCATTTTTACTGCATAAACCATATGCCACAACTTTCACTGTTACTACAACTAATATATCTCCCAGTGGTATCCAAAATATCTAAATAATAATGCAATTAAAAGCAGCTATATACAACCTTACTATTTGTTCTATCCATTCTTTCTTTCTTTATAAGTCTCTTCCTATTTATTGGCTATCAATTTCCCTAAAACCTATGGCAATGTCAGGTCTATTCATACTTTAAAAATCCTCAATGACACCTGTCATCTCTTTGAAGTACGTCTCTCTTCCTTTTACTGCCAAATTCCTAAAAAGAATCATCTATATATACCAAAGCTTCTTAAACTATGGGTCTCAATCACACAAATGATCACATAAGAGAATGTGGGGGACACAAAATTATGATTTATTAACAATAAATGTCTGATTGGTATACCTATTTTATATATCTATATGCTTGGAATCATGTTTAAAATTTCTCTGGTATAAAAGAGTCAAGCATCCCCTCTCTTATCTAATCACAAAGCTGGGAAAGAGTTTACATAAGGAACAAGTCTGAGTATGACATTCCCCTTCTGAAAAATCTTTAGTGATTCCCTATGGGCATGGGGATAAAATTTCCCTTCCTCAGAATAACAGTTAAATCCTACTGCAGATAAGACTCCTCCTTATACTTCAACCTTATTGTATTAAATCTATATTATAGCCAAACAATTTCCAGGTCCTTTTTCTAGCTGGAGACACACATTTGCATGAGTCAGCCCTCAATCCTGAAATGCAATCCCTCCATTTCTCTCGTTAAGACTCAACTCAAATGTCATTTTATAAGTAAAACCTTCCTTGATACCCACAAATGTTTGTGTTCTGTCTTCTCATTTTTTCTTGCAATAAGTGTTCACATGTTTTTCTCCCAAAAGAAGGTAATCTTCTGGGAGCAGCAACTGCTTCATTTGTGTCTGTAGCATGCTGGAGTTTAGCAAAAAGAACCATAAACACTTTTAATAAATTTTTGTGAAATTATTCAATCAAGAGGTCCAGTTACACCTACAACTGTTTATACTGAATTACTAATATGTACAAGAACCTTATGGGCAATATTAACCAAGATTAACAGCATTTTTTATAAGGGGTCAGTCAGTCCAAAACTCAACAAGATTTCTACCTCAACAAGATTTTTCACATATATCTCATTTTTCTTCTCTCACAAAGCCACCAAGACAAATTCAAGCCCAATCAGCTCTATCTGACCTTCTGCAATAGTCTTTTCATTAATCTCACTGTCTCACATCTCACTAGATTTCACCCATACTCCACTATGCTGCCAAAGTAGGTTTTCTAAACCATACTGAAGAGGTCTTCAATGTTAGATGTGCTTAGCAAAGGAATTTTCCTTTGCTAAGGAAGGAAATAAAAATTAATCTCTGAGACAAGCAGGGAGAAGCACTGATAGACCAACCCTCTGGGAAGGTCTCCAGTCTGAAATCCAAATTATGTCAAACCCCTGAGACCCACCCTCTCTCTGTAAGAGGTCTTCAGCAGGCTCACCTTGCCATGCCCTATCAGAAATTCCAGTCATGTTCTTGACATTATATTTTCCCTATAAAATCTACTTAGAGCCCTTTCCATAGCTGCTGCCTTCCTTTGGGTCAGTTCCCCATAGTACTTTGCCTCATGGTGTCTTTCTCCTTACCTCTCTCCCATGCCTCATGGTATCTCCCCTAACTTCACTATAACTTCACTATACTTCCCAACATCACTTCTCACTTACAGCTAAATAACTCCTTTAGAGGGCTAAGTCCCTTTCAGGATTTAACCTGCCAGCTAAGGGTATGGCCAACCTCATGGCTGCTTCCCTTTCTGCTGGGTAATTCTGAGTTCCACTGAGGAACTTGTCTTTCTATGATCGCTAAACTCAATTTCATATTCACCATTCCCAGTGTCTATTGTATCTCTTCATTTTGTCTGTAACCTCTTCCCCTAAAATAAATCTACCTTTTGACAAAGAGAATTCTTCATATGACCAAACCCCAACCTTTGGTGCCTACCATCATCTGATGTTTACATCAACTATATATCATTTTGGTCCTTGAACCACATCAGTATCAACCCTCCTACTTATACCTCTAAGATCAAATAAAGTCCTCTGGCATTTAAAGTCCTTCCCAACCTGGCCCTTTCATACTTCTCCAGGTATCTTAACACTTTATTCTCCTCCACATACACTAAGATCCAGCTACACTAGCCTCAGTTGATGTTTTCCATATAAAATATACCATCTCAATAAATTTATGTCCAAAGAAGACCTGGAACTCCTAATTGAACACCAGATGGATAATTTTGATTATCTTAAGTTAAAAAGTTTCTGTACAAACAAAACAAATGCAGACAAGATTAGGAGGGAAGCATCAAATTGGGAAATCATCTTTACATTTAATGGTTCTGATAAAGGCCTCATTTCTAAAATTTATAGAGAATTGTCTCATATATATAAGAATTCAAGCCACTCTTCAATAGATAAGTGGTCAAGGGATATGAACAGACAATTTTCAGATGATGAAATTAAAACCATCTCTAGTCATATGAAAAGTTGCTCCAAATCACTATTGATCAGAGAAATGCAAATTAAGCCAACTCTGAGATACCACTACACACCTGTCAGATTGGCTAAAATGACAGGAAAAGATAACGATGAATGTTGGAGGGGATGTGGGAAAACTGGGACACTAATACATTGTTGGTGGAACTGTGAACGGATCCAACCATTCTGGAGAGCAATTTGGAACTATGCCCAAAAAGTTGTCAAACTGTGCATACCCTTTGACCCAGCAGTGTTTCTACTGGGCTTATATCCCAAAGAGATCTTAGAGGAGGGAAAGGGCCCCACATGTGCAAGAATGTTTGTAGCGGCCCTTTTTGTGGTGGCTAGAAACTGGAAACTGATTGATTGATTATGCCCATCAATTGGAGAGTGGCTGAATAAATTATGGTATATGAATGTTATGGAATATTATTGCTCTGTAAGAAATGACCAGCAGGACGATTTCAGAGAGGCCTGGAGAGACTTGCATGAACTGATGCTGAGTGAAACGAGCAGAACCAGGAGATCATCATACACAGCAACAACAGTATTACATGATGATCAATTCTGATGGACATGGCTCTCTGCAACAAAGAATTGTCTCAAACCAGTTCCAATTGTTCACTGAAGAAAACCATATACACCCAGAGAGAGGAAAATGAAATATGGACCACAACGTAACATTTTCATGATCTCTATTGACATTTGTTTGCATTGTGTTGCCTTTCTCTGATTCTTTTTTTTTCTTGTAGATAGGATTTTTCTTGCATAACTTCTCAAGCATTTCAACATTATTAGCATGTAGTGGACTTCCTGCCATCTAGGGGAGGGGAGGGGACTGGGGGCAAAATTTGTAATGGAAAGCTTTGTAAAGATCAATGTTGGGGAACTACCCATACATATGTTATACAAATAAAAAGCTTTAAACAAATTATCTTATTTGACTTTAACCAGAAAAAAATAAAATAAAATAAAATAAAATATACCATCTCCCACATCCACACTTTTGCACTGACTATCCCTAATGCCTGGAATGCTCACCCTCCTACTTTCTGACAATTTCTTTAGCTCCATTCAAGGAGCTAATCTCAAATTTCACCTTCTGTAGGAGGTCTTCCTGCTATTGGCTTCCACTCTCAGACTACCTTCCTTCTACTCTACACATATGTAGCATATATTTGGTTATATGTAAGCTTCTTGAAAACAGACTGTTTTTGCCTTTCTTTGCATCTCTAGTGTTTAGCCCAGAACCTGGAATATGCTCAATGACTGACTGACTAAGCAATCACTGAGCTACCAGAAGTAAGGCAAGCAATAAATTATCTATGTCTAAGCAATTCTTCATGTGATCATCACTTAGAGATTATGACTAGAAAATCCAGAGCCAGGTAATATGCCACCAAATCAAGAATTTCTGCACAGCCCTAAATGAGTAAATCGACATTCAAAACAGGTCTATGTTGAAGGGTTTTTTCTTTTACTCCATTCAATTTATTGTAAATGTTTTATTATGGCTTAAAGAAAAGTTTATTGCAAATAAAAAACTTTATTAAAAAAAAAAGAAAAAAAAAAAGAAAAGTTTACTCTTTTGGTTTTGTTTGGTCTGTTTTTTTTTCTTAAGAAACCCAATAGAACCTTAAACAATTTGTACATCTGGGCCTACAGAAAGTACAACTGATTTCCCTCTGAAAGAAGAGAGAACAAAATAAGACTCTGATCTCTATTTGAACTGCCTGAGTGACCTTGGAGGAGTACTTTGGTCTATTATTGCAATAATTTCATGCTCTAGCAAAGGAAAAAGAGGACAGATAATGAGTAAAATCAGGAACAATTTTATGTTACTCCTTCACAAACAGCAAATGGACTGAAAAGCTATGACAAAGCACAACAATAATGACAGAAACTATTCTAGCAGGACTGCTATTTCTTCAGAAGTATACACCTACTTCATATTAATTTTCATTTATATTGATTCTGTGTAGACATATATAAACTTGCTATCTCTTTTTAGAATGTAAGCTATGCCTAGCATATAGTAAGAGCTTACAAAATACCTATTCATTGATTAATGGGTTGAGTTTTACTTTATTAATTCACTGATATTCTCCTCTTAGTATGAGGTACAAATGAACTATTATAGTGGGAGATGAAACACATTGGCATAGCCAGAATTTAAAAACTCAACTGTCTTAACATCTAGCTCAGGCTAAAAAAAGCTCTGGCACCCAGTTGAAGTCTCAGAATCACCTCTATTGCATCCTCTAAATAGTCAGGCTGACCATGGAAAAGAAGGCCATGTGCATCCCAATAATGAGTACCACGTTTTACTGATCAAGATGCTCACTGGCCTTCTTTCTTAAGACTCTAAGATAT
>JAJPUD010005295.1:0-163335 GCA_023553655.1 Myrmecobius fasciatus
ATTTTATTTCTAATATATATAAACTTACCATATACATAAACTTAATAAGTAAAAGACATTTCCATAATATAGTAGAATAGGGGAAAAAAAGATGATTGCACATGAAACTGCAGATAACTTTCTATTCCTTTCAAATATATAATAAAATTATTATGTAATTTTTCCTCTTCCCGCACCCCTCTGCCCTAGAGATAGCTATCATTAGATACAAATATGTGTATGTATGTATATATGTGTGTGTGTATATATATATGTACATGTATGTGTTTATGTATATATATATATGTATGTATATATGCATATGTATATACTTTCTCTGGATGCAGATAGCACCTTCCTTTATGGGTCCCTTTTAGCTAATTTGGATACTTGCAATAGCCAAAATGACTTAGTTACTCAAAGTTGTTCTTAAAACAATAGGGCTGTTACTTTATATTGTACCCATGCAGGACAGAAAATGAGCTTCTGCAG
Organism: Myrmecobius fasciatus; assembly: GCA_023553655.1. Classification (NCBI taxonomy): domain Eukaryota; kingdom Metazoa; phylum Chordata; class Mammalia; order Dasyuromorphia; family Myrmecobiidae; genus Myrmecobius; species Myrmecobius fasciatus. Next base: position 472 of record JAJPUD010005295.1, read on the forward strand.
TAGAACCGCTAACAAAACAGATATTGAGATCATTCTAATGAAATACCCTTTTCTGATAAGATTTACTGACAGACTGGAATGATATTCATCCTTTTAAGATAATATTAGATACTTGTACTTTTTATTAATTGAAAAATATTATAAATATTATTGTTATTAATTTTTTGGGCTAGATCTGAAAAAAAAACTTTTAACTATTTTATTTTCCATAAGGATTTACATCAAATCATAAATATAATTTTTCTTTTTTCTGCTCTACTGTTTCTCTTAGTGGGTATATGGAAGAGCAGTTAGAAATATGTAGCCAAGAGTTAAAGGAAATCTAGTATGCATCTTTTTCACTTAAAGTCCTATTCTTCTCAGAGAAGTATAAAAAATGAGCAAATAATTTTACAGACCATTTCACTCTTAAAGGATTTTGTAGGCTTGCTAAGTTTAAATGCTATTACATGAGAGTCTACTGTATATGAATTCACTAGCATTCAGAAATGGTATTTTCTATACTTTATGCATTCATGCCCCCACCTGGAGCCAATCACTTGGTGGCTAACTGATATCTAATAGCTTAGAAAAACTGGATATTTATTCAAAATCATCAGGAAACAAACCATTTTTTTTATTCTAAGGGTGATCAAGTTTGTTAGGATTGATGATGCCATGCATTTTTCATGGATCAGAGAGAATCTGGATGATTGTGAGGTGACAAGAAGACTCTTTGGCATAGCATCTTAATTTCTCAAGGGGGACATTATAGAGAATACATTGATGAACTAGACTGCGAGAGATCTTGAGATGCATACAAATAATAGGAAACATTTAGACACAAAATGACTTAGACATAATTTAAAGTAGACATGGTAGGTCAACACATGCTATGTTCATTTTTTCTTCTCATGGTTTTTCCCCTTTGTTCTGATTTTTTCTTCCAATGTGATTCATATGGAAATATGTAAAAAAAAAACTGAATGTCTATGAATACCCCCCCAAAAAATGTCATTTTACATGTAACTGGGAAAAATAAAAACTTTTAAAAATTAGATGAAAAAAAATAGACTAGATATGGAAGACTTAAGGGAGGGGATTTTCCTGACCCTCCTGTTGTTAATGTCTCTATCTCTGTGGATTCATTTTGTATTTGCTTTTTGTACATTTTGCATTTATTTCTCTATATCTATGTTCACTTTTGTATCCCACCTCCTTCTAGCAGCCAGTAGGATATTAGCATTTGAAAGCAGATATGGCTTTATTTTTGGATTTTATTCCAAGAGTCTGACTCCTAACACAGTGCTTGGTACATAATAGATATTTAATAATTTCCTTTTTGTTCAATAGATATGATAATTTTCTTAAATATTTGCAAGTTTGCTACATTGAAATGCAATTCAGGTAGCTTTGCTTGATCCCAAGGAGATGGAGTTAGAGACAATGGGTTGCACAGAAATAGATTTAATCTTGATAGGAAAAAAAACCTCTTAATAATAATAACTACCCTAAAGAGGTAAGTAGGTGATACAATAGATAAATTGCTGAATCTGAAGTTAGAAAAACTTGAGGTCAAATCCAGCCTTGGACATTTACCAGCTTTGGTGACTTTAGGAAAGCTACTTTTAAGGCTATAATCACCTGCCAGACATGTATAGGGCTGGGTGCCCAGAGTAGGCACCCTCAGTTTTATCATCTGCAATAAAGAATAATAATAACAGTTATCTTCCAGGGTTGTGAGAACAAAATGAAATAAATTTGTGCAGCATTTTGCAAATTTTAAAGCACTCTACAACATGATTGTTAATATTAGTATTATTAGAGTGACATTGAATGCTTTGAGAGATAATAGGCTCTATTTCCCATCACTAGAAGCTAAAATCAATGACTACTTTTCAGATGTGTTATAAAAAGATTACTTGTTCAGGTGGGAATTAGATTATTAGTTATCTGAGGTCCCATCTGACTATACCTGTGATTTGATTTGGGATTCCAGAAGATCAGACAAACTTGAGATATCTCTTCTTTTAAATGATTAATTAACTTTCTAATAGTTCAATCCCTGGGTTAACATTGTTTTATTGGACAGGTAACATCTAGGTTAACAATCTTTTGCTTCTGCAGACCTGCCTTTTGGGAATCTCAATTTGCTTTCATTTAGGAGATGGCTTAATAACCACAGATTATTAAAACTGGTTTGGACCTTCCAGACCTTAAATTCTTCATTTTCCACATGGAGAAACTGAGGACCAAAAAGATGAAAGGACTTGTCTCTGCTCATATTACTATTTAAGTCCAAGACTAAAATCAAAACCTAGTTTTCCTGTTAGCACTTTCTACTGTACAACATTGCCTCTAAAGCTAGAATTCTTAATCTAGAGGACATGAACTTGTTTTCACTTTAATATTTTAATAAGACCATTTCAACATCATTAGTTTCTTGTGAGTCATGAGAGAGGAGGGGAAAAGGCAATTGGGATTAGGTGACTTGCCCAGGGTCACATAGCTAGTAAGTATTAAATGTCTAGGGCTGGATTTGAACTCAGGTGCTCCTGACTTCAGGGACATTGTTCTCTCCACTGCACCATCTAGCTGCCCCTATATCATTAGCTTCTTTTGGAATATTATATATTTTTCTTTTTCTTTCTTTCTTTCTTTTTTTTTGCCAAAAAATTACTCTAAGAAAGGGTTCATAAACTTTGCCGAACTCTCATAGAGGTCTATAACACAAATAAAGTTAGGAACCCCTACTGTAGTCACAAAGCAAAGAGGACTTATTTACTTTTCTAGCTGATTCAAGATAAACCTTTGAAAGTGATTGAGGTTGTGTATGCCATAAGTTAAACATAAATAGTACTGTTAAAGAGAATAAGCCCCATTCACTATATATCAAATTAATATGGTAAAAGAAGAGAAGTTGACATTTCTATTACTATTTTATAATTAATATTTTCAAGTATATATTTATCATTATTTTCCAATGATTCTATGTGGTCACAAATCATGGAACATGATGAAGTTGGGAGAATCATAAGTAAGATTACAGAATTTCAGAGTAGGAAGTAACTTCAAGTATTAAACAATCCAACTTATACCTGAAGATAACAAAACAACAAAATATGTACAGTATACTCAATAAGCATTCATACAGTCTTTTGATGTAATACCTTCTGTGAGGAGGAGGATTTAGTATCTAGAGCAGGAAAGGACCTAAGTTGCCATGAAGTCCTACCTCCTCATTTTACAGATAAAGCAATTGAGGCTTAGAGAGTTAAACAGCGCTTCAAAATTAATGGACACAGTAAATTGATTCACAAATTCATGGTTCTTTCCAAAGATACTGCACTACCCTACTGGTAGGTTTATAGCTATAATGTATTACCCATAAAATTACCAGTTATTTGGGAAAGTTTCCTGATCAACTTCTTCTATTCAATCCAGTCTGTATAAGCCCAGAGCTTGTGAGTAGGGACTTGGACCAGAAACTACACAGCTATGACCAAGAAAATCAGTGGATGGTCATGTAGCAAGAATAAGAAGCAAGAACAGATGGACAACCCAAGCTCAATATAAATATCCCCCAAATACACACACACACACACACACACACACACACAAAACTGATGAAAAGCTATCAATACACAGGGAGGCTTATTCCTGTAGGCTTTAACCAAAGGACATTGGAGTAATATGAAAAGGTTGTAATCAAAAACTGGAGGGAACAATGGGCACTCTGATAAAATCACAGATCCATGTAAGTAATCTAACTAAGTAACTAATACTCAATAGACAAAACATACCAAGATGAACTCCACAGCTTTGTAGGAACTAGCTCCTTGTGGTAAATATAGCTTCTAAGAAATATTGCTAATTCCAAGAACCTGATAAAGAAGTTTAGGACTTCTGTGGAAGTGCTAGATTCAGAGGCTCCAGCAGGTTTTCCTCAATACTGAAACAATAAATGAAATAACTGCTTTCTTCCATTCAGGGATTAAGTAATTTCTTGGCAGTGGATTCTCTTCCAATAGGTAATACTTTTCTGCCCAGCAGATATAGATCGTGTTTCAGTAAAAGGCCCTGGGGGACTTTGATCATTTAAAAATATAGGGTAGGAAAACTTACAAACTTTGGGCAAGTTATAGATTGGGAATTCTTTATTCTTGGAATGGATTCAAATTTTCTATCTCACTCCAACAGAAAGGTTTTTCTCCAGCTCACACATATGGAATGTCAAGCATGCAGGAGAACTAATTACCTCAGTCTGCCAAACTCAGAACCATGGTGATTTGCAGTTTCCTTAGGTCAATAAGGTAGGATTGATGTGACCCAAGGCAAAATAAATCTTAGACTTTTCTCTTTTATAATGTGCTTTCAGAAAGAACATGAGCAAAACCTTTTCATGCCCAGAAAAGCACAAAAGAAATGTACATCCACCCAAAGTTGACAGCCCTTCTAATGAATGAAAAAAACTTAACAAAAATAGATAAGTTGATATAACAGTGTAAAGAATCTTCTTGTTAATAAGATATCTACATGAAAGAGCCAGAAAAGGATTGGTTTCATGAGGCACCAAGACTTAGTCTTTAATCATTTTGTAAGCAAAACTGCTAACAACAAAGATTAACAAACACTTTTATAAAACTCTTTAAAATGACGTAGATCAGAGACTTCCAGGGGTGTAGCTAAGATGGTAGAGTGAAGCCAGGAAGCTGCTCAAACTCTCCCAGTCTCCCTCAAAATCCACATAAAACCCAGCCTCTGAACAGAGTCTGATGGAATGAAACCACTCTCCATTTCAAGATAGATTGGAAAAACTTTAAGAAAGGTCAATCTCACTGAGGTGAAAGGGGTGTTCAACCCAACTCACATGGAATCTGGGAAAGCCAGTGAGAGAGTCAATCACTGCAGATCAGCAACTGAGAAGACCCTCCATCCTGGCTCAGTAGTGAAGCAAATCATTAGGGCAGCCCCCAGTCCCAGCTTAGAAGACAAATTCTGGGAAAACAGGCTATTTCCTGGAAAGAGCAGAAAAAGCTAACCCCTGCAAACACAAAGGACCCCTGTGCTCAAAGCCATGACTCAGAACTGAATGACAACTTTGGGATAGCACTCCCTTTACCACAGAAGCAGAGTTTAACCATAAAAGTAAAAAAAAAAAAAAAAAAAGAGGAAACACCAAAAGAAAAGGAAAGAAAATGAGCAAGAAACAGAAAAGAACCTTGATTATAGAAAGGTACTGTGGTTACAGGGAAGACCAAAACACCAATTAAGATGAGGATAAAATGTCCACAGAAGAAATCTCAAAGAGTGGTATCAAAGATTTGATCTCAACACCAAAGAGGCTTCTTAAAAGTGCTCATAAAAGACTTTAAAAGGCAAATAGGAGAAGTAGAGGGGGAAAAATGAGAAAAGAAATGAAAGATATGCAATAGAGTCAACAATTTGGAAAAGGAAGGCAATTACTTAAAAAATACAATTGGTTAAATGCAAAAAAAAATCCACTGATGAAAATAACACATTCAAAAGTAGAATTAACCAAAAGGATAAAAAAATAAGAAAGCTAAGTGAAGAAAATCACACATTAAAAACCAGAACAGGGCAAATGGAAGCTAATGACTCTATGAGACATCAAGAATAAGTCTAACAAATTAAAAAGAATGAAAAAATGGGAGGAGGGATGTAAAATACCCCATTGGAAAAACAGCTAACCTGGAAAATAGATCCAAAGAGACAATATAAAAATTATTGGTCTATCTGAAGGACATGACCAAAAAAAGAGGCTGGATATCATTCTTCAAGAGATCAAGGAAAATTGTCCTGATATTTGAGAAATAGAGAGAAATAATCATTGAAATAATCTACCTGTCACCTTCAGAAAGAGATCCCACAAGGAAAACCTCAAGGAACATTGTTGCAAAACTCCAGAACTCAAATTGAAGTAGAAAAAAACGAGAAAAGAAAAGTATGCAAGAGAGTAAACAACTTGGAAAAGAAAAGCAATTACTTAAAAAAAATACAATTGGCCAAATATAAAAAAAAATCCACAGAAGAAAATGACACATTTAAATATTTTCACAAGGAAAAAATACTGCAATATGAGAGACAAAAACAATTCAAATATCAAAGAACAACAGTCAGGATTACCCAGACAGGACATAGCAGCTTCTACAATAAAGGATCAGAGGGACAGAAACACCATATTTTGGAAGGCAAAGAAACACCAAGAATTAACTATCCAGCAAGACTGAACATCATCTTTCAGGGGAGGAGAGGGATCTTTGATGAAGTAAAAGACTTTCAACCATTTCTGTTGAAAAAAACAGAACTAGGGGCAGCTAGGTGGTGCAGTGGTTAGAGCACCAGCCCTGAAGTCAGGAGGACCTGAGTTCAAATCTGGTCTCAGACACTTCCTAGCTGTGTGACCCTGGGCAAGTCACTTAACCCCAATTGCCTCAGCAAAAAAACAGAACTAAGCAGAAAATTTAATCTTCAAAGACAGGATTCTAGAAAGCATAGAAAGGTAAATGGCTTTAAAATATATATTATTTAAAGGTTAAAATCTTTACATCCATAAATGGGGAAATGATATTTAAAACTCTTGAGAATGTATCTGTTACTGGAGCAGACAAAGTGAGTATCACATGGACAGAGGGTGTGGTTGTGAAGGGAATCATGTGATAATATCAAAGAAAAAATATTGAGGAATGGAAAAAAACTGTACTCAGAGAAGAGGAAAGGGGAGGTATAATGGGATAAATTAGACCACATGAAGAGGCACAAAAGACATTACACTTGAGGGAAAGGAGGGAGGGTCATGAGCATTATATTAAGTTTGATTTCATCAGTTTTGACTCAAAGTAATAACTTATTCAGTTAGGTATAGAAATTTATCTAATCCTATAAAGAAGAAAGAGTAGAAAGAGGAAGATAAGGGAGAGGCTGGATAGAAGGGAGGGTAGAAAAAAAGGTAAGAGAAGGGGGAAGGGTGATAGAAGATATGGTGCTGAGTGGGGTGGGTTACAAAAAACAAAATACTACCAACGATACGGTGGAAAGAGAGAATAAAAGTATATGTAGGAGAGAAAATAGGATGTAGGGAAATACAGATCTGGTAATCAAGACTGAATTTAAATGGGATAAACTCTCCCATGAAAATAGAAGTGAATAGCAGAGTAGATTAAAAACTAGTATCCTAATATGTTGTTTAAAGAAACATGTGACACAGAAAAGACACACATAGAGTGAAGGTAAAAGTCAGGAACAGAATTTATTATACTTCAGTTGAAGTAAAAGGGGTAGCAATTCTGATCTCAGATAAAGCAAAAGTAAAAATAGATCTTATAAAAGAGATAAGAAAGAAAAGTACAACTTAATAAAGGGTTCCATAAACTGGGAAGTACTAAATGCATATGCACATAGTGATAGAGCATAAAAATTCCTAGAGAAAATATTAAGGCAATGACAAGGAAAAAATGGACAGCAAACCTTTATTAGTGTGGGACTGAAACTTTCCCCTCTCAGAATCAGACCTATATGTAATCCTATTTGATAAACTCCCAAACTCCAGTTTCTGGGATTAGCACTCACTTTTTGACAAAAGTTGCTGGGAAAACTAGAAAATATGTCAGAAACTCAGTATAGACCTACATCTTACACCCCATACCAAAATAAGGTCAAAATGGGCACAAGATTTAGGCATAAAAAAGTGATACCATAGACAAATTAGGAGATCAAGGGATATTTTTGCCAATCAGATCTTTGGAGAAAGGAAAAAGTTATGACCAAAAAAGAATTGGAGAACATCATGAAGGCAAAATGGACAACTTTCATCACATTAAATTAAAAAGGTTTTGCGTAAACAAAACCAACAGAAGATTAAAAGGGAAGTACAAAACTGGGGAAACATTTTTATAGAAAGTGTTTCTGATAAAGAAACATTTCTAAATTCTAATTCTCATTTCTAAAATATATAAAGAACTGTGTCAAATTTATAAGAATATAAGTCATTCTCCCACTGGGAATAAATGGTAAAAGGATATGAACAGACAATTTTTAGGTGACAAAATTAAAGCCATGTATAATCTCATGAAAAAAATACTCTAAATCACAATTGATTAGAGAAATGCAAATTAAAACAACTCTGAGGTACCACTTATCTTTCAAACTGGCTAATATGACAGTAAAAGAAATGATAAATGCTTAAGGGGATGTGGGAAAACAGGGACATTGTTGCTGGAGTTGTGAAATAATCCAACCATTCTAAATAGCAATTTGAAACTAGGGCTATAAAACTGTGCATACCCTTCGACCCAGCAGTGACACAACTGGGTCTATATTCCAAGGAAACAAAAAAGGAAGGAAAAGGACCCAAATGTGCAAAAATGTAGGAGTTCTTTTGGTGGTAGCAAAGAATTGGAAAATGAGTAGATGCCCATTAGTTGGGGAATGGCTGAACAAGTTGTGGTATATGAAGGTAATGGGATATTATTGTTCTATAAAAAAATAATGAACAAGATGATTTTAGAAAGACCCGGAAAGATTTGCATGAACTGACAGAGTGAAAAAGCAGAACCAAGAATTCATTGTACACAGTAACATCAAGAATGTTTAATGAAAACTAGGAAACAGTTCTTCTCAGTGAATTTTTAAATTCTTCTTTAAGTTCTTCTATTAATTTTCTCGAGGCAGGAAACCATTTCACATTATTTTTGGGGGTAGAAGCTTTTTTTTTTTTACTTCAATGTCCTCCTCTGAAGATGAACCCCGGTCATTTCTGTTCTCATAAAAAGTTTCTATGGTTCACTCCTTTCTTCTTTGTTAGTTCATTTTTCTTAAAATAAGACTTATTGATGTAAGCACCTTTAATCCTGGGGGGGAGGGGGAGATGGTGCCATTGATTTCACTTCAGTTCTCTCCTCTGTCCTGGAATCCCAGATCAAGAGCTCCCCCCTCCACCAAGTTGGCCCCACTGCTTCTGCACCCACCAGATGCTGGTTCTTTCTTATGTAGGGCTTCCTCCAGCACAATTGAGCCTGGCATTGCTAATCAGCTGAGGTTCACTCAGTCTTCTCTGTCTCAGACCCCAACTCCACAGGCTGTCCAGAAGGTGAAAGTCTCTCTATTGTTCCTGCTGAGATTTCAGCTATACCCAGCTCACTTCAGGGCTGCCTATTTGGTGTTTCTGAAAAGCTACCACTTTACTTTGGCTGATCCTCAGCCTGGGGTCTTTCTTCAGATCTTCTCAGTTTGTTTGGGGAGGACCCATGTTCTGCTCCAAGTCTTCTTTATTTTCCCAGTCTGGGTTAGCTTTGAGGTACAAATTTGTTCCATTTGCAGAGGAAATCCGGAAAATTTGAAATTTACCAACCTATTCTGATATCTCAGAATCCTCCCTCCAGAATTCACTTTCTAAAGAAGGCTTTCCTCCCTACCATTACTGCCTTCCTTTGCGATTACTTTATATCTGTTCAGTGTTTACATATTTTAATGCGCATAATTGTTTGCTTATTATCTCTTCCATTAGAATATGAATGAGTTCACTGAGGCCAGGGTTTGTGCTTTTTCCTTTCTCTGTACCTTCAGTATTTAGCATATACTACACTAATGCCAACCCAAAAAGAACAGCAAAAAGACTTAGATGGAAAGCAGAGATTTCTTTTTATCTCCCTTTTATTCGATGTGTACTTTCATTCTCATCTTTTCTCTAAGTTCTCTCCCAGCAAAAGCTTGCCATTATATAAGGACAGTTGCAAAGTGAGAGACTCCCCTCAGTTCTATCATATAGTACCCATACCCATCACTAGTATTTATATTGTACAATACTTATATAGAGAGGCTTCCTGCTGGGGAATTAAACACCAGATTTATCAAACTATGCAGTAACAGATAACTCTGAAGATTCTCTGAAGTCAATTCCCTCAGAATTGTAGTTTCTCTGATCTTTAAGACTAGAATTAATTGCACAATAAAATTTAGATATATGTTCACTAAAGCTGCTTGACTGTCATAGAAGAAATCTAGCACCTAGTTTAAATCCAAGAGGGATTCCATGTAAATGTTGAGGTCCTGTAGGTGTACTTTTTATGGAAGATACACTGTTAATTGTGTCAAACTCCAAGCATTGCAGTCTCCTAAATGAGATCCATAACCATTCAATAGTTATACCTATTTATCCAGATAGGACAAAGGAAGTTGATGGATAGTAACTATTTTCCAGATGATACCATTGAATGGACAATCCATTGAAATTATCCATCACTACATTTAGCTTGGACAGATACTGTGGAAGTACAATGAACTGTGGCCTCAAATTAAAGGGAATATGAATATTTTGGGGAAAATAGGCAAGATTTTCAATGACCTAAAGTTTCTCCTTGATTCAAAGTTTTTTTCACAATAACTGAATGGTTATGATTTATGGAATACTATGATCTGAAGGATTAAGGATGTGAATCACCTGGCAATAGATAAGTAATTCTGATAAATCATATAGTTCTTTGGGAATTCTGAAATTTTGGAAATGACTTGACTATTTATGACTATCTAAAATAAATTGAAGGATACTTGGATGTTGTCCAGATTAAGATACTTATGTGCAATATTTTATAAGCATCTGCTGTGTGCAAAGCATTAAACAAAATTTTGCGGGGAAATATATATATATATATATATATACATATATACACATATACAAATATATATATGTACACATACATACATGTAGGCTATGTAAAACATTCAGTTTCCAAGCATTTGTGTGTTTTGTAGAGTTGATAATACACAAACTTAGGAGATTTGCTCACAATCATGAGACTAGAGCTGTCTTACAGGGAGGATATTGATCCAGACTGGTACAATACAAAAATCAATTAATCAATACTGGCAAATAGGTAATTCATAAAGGAAATAAAAGGGTGAAGAGAGGGACAAAAGAAAAGTACTTCTTCAAAAATTAACACTCTTTGGAATTGCTTGCCTAGCTCCCCTAATAATATTAAACAGCAGCATAGAATATACACTCAGAGTTCTATGTATCCTAATACTGTGTGATCTTTCAAGGTTTGTTTGGTTTTTTAACCTGCAAAATAATATGGTAACTTCTATCTTTTTTGGTTAGACTAATTTTTGAATCGTGCTGTATCATTAATTCTGGGACTTGGGGCAATCAAGAAGTAAATATGATGGTTGCCTAGGAAATGTCCATGAACTAGACATCACATTTCAACTTAATGAGTAAACAAAATAAATAAGATGAAATTAATTTACATGATATGACTTGTTTTTATTCCTTCTTCTTTGCTTGTGGTAATGTCCTCTCACTTATATGTAAGAGAGGCCATTGAACAAGACAGTGCTATGCTAAATTTATTCTGAAAATGTAAGACTATTTAAACTTTGAAGTGCTTGAGATATGAACAAGAATTTAGTATGGATGCCAAGCAGCAAGACTCATGATATACTTCAGTCCTACAATGGACACTTGGAGGTCTATATGAGACAGAATTATTTACTTTATCTTCTTAGTCTTCCATAATGCTGAGAAGAAAACAAAATTATGAAAAAGTTCATTATCTTTCCTCTCTGGGGGTCATAGAACCAATATATTTCTGATGATAAAATAAATGAATGAATAATACTTTCTTCAATACTAGGAACTAGTTTAAATTCTTGGAATGGAAATATAAAAGTGAAAAAAGTTCCTATATAGCTAATGTAAGAAAAGCCAAAATTTTGAGGGTGGTCGTTTCTGGGGTGGGTGTTTTGGTTTGGGCAGACCATTTCCATTTCCTTTCATTTACTCTGTATGTATTTTAAATGCATTTGTATTTTTTACAATTTGTCTTCTCCAGAAGCTTCCTGAGAGGAGATGCTGCTTTTGTCTTTGTATTCCCCATGTGTAAGCAAGATTCCTGCCACATAGTATATACTTAATAAATGCTTATTAATTAAATGACTTTCTGACAGAGATAGTGAATGATGCAATGAGACAATTGATTGGTGATTTCTATGAACTATGGTGTTGATTTGACCATAGTTCCCAGAGAAGTACCATATGTAGCACATAGAGAGCTGACTCCTAAGCCAGGAAGACCTGTGTTAAAGTTACATTTCTTTCATATATTGGCATTGTGACCTTGGACAATCCCTTGGTTTCTCAGGACTCTGGACAACTTTTTAAGATTGTAAATTGTCATGAAATTACTTACTTGAATTAGTCTCAAGGGGATATCTTCATCCAGAGAGTTTCCTATGCTAATGAAGTTTTAGTTCCAGTGTATTATTCCCTAATCATATACCAAATCTAGAGGTAGAAATGGTAAGGATGGAGGAGAATGTACAGACATAGAAGGAAGATGGCTGAAAATCATCTTATTGGGTCCAGATCTGTGCTAGATATGCAAAACTCTCACTAATCTGAAGACCAGAATTAGGGAAGGAAATTAAGGAGATGTGGGCAGCAGAGGCATAGATGGAAACAAGGAAATATGGTAGCCTGGCTCCCACAAATTTTTGCATTTTGTATTTGCTTACCGATTTTTTTTATGTCTTGTCCCTTTGGATTTTACTATTAATATATGGTAAGAATTTTAAAGTTTATAAATGTATGTTGTGAGTTGTTATTTTGTGGGTTTTCAATTTTCTCAAATAGCTTTTTATAGAAACTTTATTATTTAGGATTTTGCCTGGATGTTGTTGAATATTATTACATTATCAAATAGGAACATAGAATAGAAAAATAATATAGAAAATAGAAAATAATTTTTATCTCTGCCTTGCCAAAGCTAATTCTCTTATTATTTTTCTTTTTTATTGCTATAGCTCTGTATTTCTAAATTTTAATCAAATAAGAATGAAAACGTTTATCCTTGTTTCACTTGATTAAGTGGAAGAGCTTTTAGCAAATTTGTTTCCAATTCTTTGCCTTTTCACGTTTAAATATACTATATGTTTTTGTTAGAGGCTTTTTCTTTTATAGCCATAGAAATACTCATGTTGGTTTGGTTATTAATATGAATAATTATGTAAATGTAAGGTTAAGCCATTATATAAACCCTACTTTACCACAATGAATAATTTAATATAATAATTGCAATTTGAATCAGTATTCATTAGTGATTTTGATCTATAATCCTCTTGCTCTACCTTTTCCTGGTTTGTTTACCAGGTTCATATTTTTCTCATAAAATAGTTAGGCATGGCTCCTTCATTCCCTGATTTTATAACTGAATTGTAATGTAGTTATTAATTGTTCTTTGAATATTACCATTAACTTGTAAATCCATTTGTTTTAGGTAGTTATTAAAAATTCTTGGGGCAGCTAGGTGGCGCAGTGGATAGAGCACCAGCCCTGAAGTCAGGAGGACCTGAGTTCAAATCTGGTCTCAGACACGTAACAGCTGTGTGACCCTGGGCAAGTCACTTAACCCCAATTGCCTCAGCAAAAAAAAAAAAAAAAAAAAAATTCTTTATTTCATGTATAACTTGCTTAATTTTTCTTTCTGAATTATAACTAATATTTCTTCTTTCAGTTTCCGTTTATAAATATACATATATATATATATTTATCAATTTCCTTTATAATACATTTGTCTTGCTGATCTATAATTGGATTTTTATCTTCTAATAATTTTCCTGTAATTCCTCTCTGCTTTCAATAAACTCATCCTCCCTTGCCTCTCTCTTTCTTGAGACAATCAATAAGGGATATTCACACTGAACAATAATTTCTCTTTCTTTTGGCAGCATGTAAGGACAAAACCCACTCTTAGCACTTTCATCCTTTAGGATTTGCTGACTTTTGTTAATGATTTAGTTTTGACATGTTACAGTTGATTTTTTAAAAAATAAAGCTTTGTTCATATTTGGTATTTTCAAAAGGAAAGCCTAGAAAACATTAATCATTTTATTTACCCCCACCTAGGGGGTACAGTGGATAGTGCTCCATGTTTGGAGTCAGGAAGACTTGAGTTCAAATACAGCCTCAGATCTTAGGACCTGCCTGTCCCAGTTCTTCATTTGTAAAATGAGCTAGAGAAACAAATGGCAAATCACTTCACTGTCTTTGCAGAGAAAACCTTAAAATCACAGAAAGTTGGATATGACTGAAATGACTGAAAAACAAGTAAGACAATGCTCAGCTAGTAGGATGTCATTATTAAAAATAAGTTTTTTTTCTTTGCTTTACAATTTAATTAATTTGCCAATTAAAATTCCTAAAAATATTCAAAGTTTTTGTTTCCTTGTATTTTTTTTCCTCAGAGACTATTAATTCTTACACTGCCTCACCATATTCTGTCTTTAAAATCCTTTTCTTTGACTTAAATAAGTCTCTAACATACTTCAGTTTTGTTTTATTTGTACTAATATCTTTTGTTGTATTATGAGAGGCAATTGGAGTTAAGTGACTTGCTCAGGGTCATACAGCTAAAAACTTTTAAGAGTCTAAGGCTGGATTTGAACTCAGGTCCTCCTGACTCCAGGGCCAGTACCCTATCCACTGCTCCATCTAGCTGCTTCTATTACTGCATTTTTTATATTTTTTTTCATTCTCTTTTCTTAGAGTATTCATGTTTTATTATAATTCTCTAATTTTTATTATAAATGACCAATATTCTCTTCAAAACCTTTCAAAGATCTAATTTTGTTCCTTATCCCTTTATTTTATTAAACTTCCCAGTCATCATAGGATTCTAAATGTGTCAGTTTTCTCAACATTCTAGGAGGCAGTTTTTCTGAATTTGGTGATAAACTTATCAAAGACAGCTGTTATTATTTGAATAACCCATTATGTATTGTAGATCATTTACTCACAAATTATTTGCTGTCAGTGAAAAGAGTTACAAATGTAATGAATATTACTGTAGTTCTTGGATGTTCCATTAATGTGTGTGTGTTTGTGTGTGTGTATGCGTGTGTGTGTGTGTGTACATGTGAATATACAAACTAAAATGTGCCTACCACTATAGCTGTACTATAGACAATCTCAGAATATGGGAATTACTTATTGTTTTCTGGCTCTTGTCCATATTTAAAATATTCTGTCACACAAGGAGTATCAAGATGTTGAGAGACTAAGGATGTTGAGATCAAGGATTGTCCCAATATTCTAGAACCAATAGGTAAAAAAAAAAATAGATATTGAAAGAATCCTCCAATCACCTCCTGAAAGATATTCCAAAATAAAAACTCCCAGGAATATTATAGCAAATGCAGGAACTCACATGTCCAAAAAGGTAAAATATTGTAAGCATCCAGAAAGAAACAATTCAAGTATAGTGGGACCACAGTCAGGATAACAAAGATTTAGCAGCTTCTACATTAAAGGAGCAGAAGTCTTGTGATACGATGTTCTGCAGAGCAATGGAACTAGGATTACAACCAATAATCACCCACCCAGCAAAACTAAGTATCATCCTTCAGAGGAAAAGGTGGATATTCAGTGAAATAGAGGATTTTTAAGACCAGAGTTGGATGGAAAATTTGATTTTCAGATTCATGATTCTGGAGAAGCATAAAAAGGTAATCAGGAAAGTGATATCATAAGTGACTTAATAGGGTTTATCTATATACATTCCTACATGGGAAGATGATACTTGTAACTCAAGATTTTCTCAATATTATGGCAGTTAAGAGTATAAGAGGGCACAAGTATGAGTTGAATATGAAGGAATAATGTCTAAAAAAAAAGATGAAATTAAGAGAGGAGAGAAGAATCTACTGGCAGAAAGGAAAGAGAAGGGAAAGGGTGTAAATTATCTACTAAAAAAAAAGAGGCAAGAAAAAGCTTTTACAATGGAGGGGAAGAGGGGAAGAGAAAGACAAAAATTGTAAGTTACTTGAGGGCAAGGACTATCACTTTTTTCTTATTTGTACCCCCAATACTAAGCATAGTGCCTAGCATATATTAGATATTTAATAAATGCTTATTTTATTTTATTGTAGGTCCTATGACCTGTAATATCCTCCACTTCAACTTCCTCTTCTATACCTCCATTTCCTATGCATTATCCATCTTATAATATTTTAGAGGCTCAAACTAGGATTTTGAAGCTCAAACATTTTTGAAGCCCTAAAACATTTTATATGAATAAATGTGGGGACACTCCAGCAAAATCAGGGACAAATTATAAATGGAAACTTGAGATGAAGTACCATTGCTCACAACCCTTGTGAAAATTTCTGAATATGTTACATTCATTTTGTGTAAGTTTCAATAGAAACCTTAACAGTACTATAGATTTACAACTTTTCTATCATCATCATATACCAAAAAGAAAGAAAAAAAATGGTGTGCTTGTAAGAAGTCAGATTCAGTGCTTGGACTTGGGCTTGAGTCAAAGAGAAAGAAAATCACTAGTTGAAATGCAATTATAATTTTTAAAAATAGTTAAATTTTTTTTTGGATGTTTGATACGTTTATTTTCCTTCTATTATATTTTTAATGAAAATGACAAGGGTTTCTAGAAGAAAAAAGAATATAATAATATCTTATAAAATGTGTTAATCAGTGGTGTAAATTCACAGATTAAATGCCATTTTTCTTTTAATGTATGAGATTATCAAATTGTTATCCATTTTAAAAAATCTTATTTTCCCAAAAGATCATAGCCCCTATAAATATTTATTAATTTAAATAGAATACTTCCCACTCTTCCAAAGTCTGTAAAGCATAGGAATTAAATAATAATGTAAAAGATAGAATGGAAAACTACTGCATTTTCATCTGTTATCTTGAAAATAAAGTGGAAGAATTTGTAATTTTCCTCCTCCAGTGCCTCTATTAATGATCAAGGATATTGCTACAAATTGATAAGTAATAAAATGTAGAAAAAGAAGAGCAGCCTTTTGTCAATCATATTTGGAGCAGAACAAGCAAAAAGCCAAAGTTTTCAAGTGTGTAAGAAAATAGCTAGAAATAGCCTTGAAGGAATAAAGCGATTTTTCATTGCAGTCAACAAGAATACTTGGAATACATTAGTTCCCTCAAAAAGTGGAATTCTAGCCACAATCTTAAAAGTTTATGAGAATTTTTTTTTATTTACCCTTTTCTAAGAGTGGTTGATCCTGTTTACTTTCTCTCTCAGCCTGCTTTCCCCAACATGATTTTTAATTACTGTTTGGCTATTAAAAAATAAGGTCAAATAAAAGATAGGGAAGTAGGATTATAGAGAAGTCTGAGGCCCTCTCCCCTTCCCCCTGAACCTAGCAAGATGGACAACAGTCAGTGTAAAGGATTCTGTAAAAACTTCATGGTCCCTAAATAGTAATGCAACTAGCATTCTGCATCTGAAATGAAAGGACTTAAAGCTCTAAGTATATGGAGAAATAACTCTGTTGTATAGGTTGCAGTCACAGGAGGATTTTTAATTAGGCTCATGGTTGATTGATTTAAAGTATTTGACAGTAAGTAGAACAAATATTCTAATCCTGTTGCTATCCAGGATTAAAAGGGAAGTTCTGTTATATAAAAATAGTAACTCCTTCTAGAATGCTAAGAAAACCCCAAATGGGTTTGGACATGACTAAAAAGATTGTTGGACATGACTATAATGACTGAACAGCAACAACATTGACCCTACAGTAATTCTAGAGTGATAGATCACCAATTGTACCCACTTCCTGAAAGACAGGGAAGTCCCAAGAAAGGATGGATTCTTTCTCTAACTCCTCCTTCTGATGCCTATCTGTTAACAGATACTACAACATTCTCTCCTGCTTTTTTACTCAAATGTTTCTGATAACCTGAAGTTTGCATCAACCACAAAGAAACTAGGTTTAGCCAGAGATAAATACAAACTCAGAGAATCAAATTTCTCCCTAAATGTTAAGAATTCTCTAAACTCAGTGTTTGTAGAGATCATGCACTTAACTTTTTTTGTTTAATATAGACTCTCTAAAGCAGCAGAATAGGGAACCACAGATGCCTAATAAGGACATTAAATTACTTTTCAGCTGAAAATGAGGTAATTATTGTAACAGCTATTTCATTATGAACCAATAATGGCCTGTAAGGTTTTTTTTGTTTGTTTGTTTGTTTGTTTTTTTACAATTTTTGATCTATTATTCCATGATGTTATGACTCATTGCTCTCTAAGATTCATTCCAGCTCCAAATATGTTTTTGTGACTCGGAATTCTATGACATGAAGATAAGAATGTTTTTCTCCTCTTCCTAAACCAGATGCTAAGTTGCCTCTTGGTCATGAAGGTGAAGACTGGTAGGATTGTTTTCCCCCAAAAGAACATAAAATTAAAATGTTTGTATATGTCATGCTGATCTCTAAGCCCTCAAATAGATTCCTTGTGGATAAAAACTTAGAGGACATTCTACAGGACCCTTCAAAAATCTGATCAACCAAGTTCAAAGTGGTTATTAGATAGACATTATGCTCAATGTTGCTGACCTTCATATGGTGGAATAACTTGCCACCACCACCTCATCTCACCCCTTTCCAGGATTGCTGGATTATTGGTTGGTTTCAAAATTATTATCTCTAAATTACTGTTTTTACACAATAACTTTTGAAATTATTTGAGTAAAGGTCATTGCAATGCTTCTGGAAAATTGGTAAAGCATGATTAATCAAATATTATGTAAAAGCACATGTAGTTGGGCACTTATGCTTATGATACATTATTTTCCTACAAAAACAATTCAGCTCCTTGGGGCTTTGGGAGGAATATGGTTGCAATTATTGCATTGCAGAACTTCACTGTAATTTGTCTTCATCCTGGGGGCTGGAAAGCATAATTTCTGAATTACTACTTATTTCAATGGCAGTGGTTTTCCTTATTTGTTTGCACATCTATTTCCTGACTTTAATCTGACACAACTAAAGACATTGCCAGGTTCATCTTAGGGCTACCTGCCACAAGGACCTTCTCTCAGAGAAATCAATGCTTCTTTGGCAATGTTATTTCAATAAGTGAGTTATTTCTTAGTTATATCACGACATATAGTGTCTTTATTAAAGATGTCTGTGGATAGATTTCAAAGGATGTGTCAATTTGGATAGGAAAAAATTACATTTTTATTTTCTCTAACTCTAGCTTAAACTCAGGATGGCATTGAATTATAATTAAGGAAAAAATGTTATTCTGAGAAAGAGTCCATATATTTGGACAGACTACCAAAAGGGTCCCTCACAGATACACATACACACACACACACACACAATATTTAACAGCCAGGTGTTTTTGATATATCTGTGTCTGTGACAAGCAGATACAAATATATTCATATCTAGATATACCTACGACATTAATATACTCATATAATTTAAAAAACATTTCTATATTAGAGCAAAGATAGATAATTTCTGCATTTCAGTATTTCATGCAATTACCTTTAGGTTTCATTTAAAATCTCATCTTTTATTGGAAATATTTTCCAGCTCTTTTTAAATAAAGTGCCTACAAATATGGTATTTAGCCTGTGTTGTATATATGTATTGCATGTTGTCTCCTCCATTAGATTGCGAACTTTTTGAGGGAAAGGACTGTCTTTATCCTTCTTTTATCCCCAGTGTTTAGCACAGTGCCAGGCACATAATAGATACCCAGTAGATGTTTATTGATTGGATTGAGCTACAAACTCATCACTGTGGAGACTCTTGTCTGTCTTCATTTATTGAAAAAGCATTTATTAGCTGTATAATAAATATGCTAGGTACTGAGGACACAAAAGGAAAAATTAAATAGTCCTTGACCTCAAAAAGTTTACTTTATATTGCAAGAAAGGAACATATGTACAACTTTGAATAAACACACAAACACTTGCATGTAGGCATATACATATACATATACACAAATATATGTTGTTTATCATTATTTATATATATGTAAGCATATGTATGTGTAACATTTTATGTGGCTCAGTATTCAATAAATATTTATTTTTGCAAATTTGAAATAAAAAACAGTCCTGCCTTCAAATTGCTTACAATATGATAATACACAAAAGTTCTGAAAGGATAGTTGGGATATACACAGAGACATGATGGAAAAAACAAAAAAGGTCAAAACAAACATATCTAGATAGGAAAGGGGGAGATATCTGAGGGTATTTCTGCTTCCTTAAATGGAGACATTTATGATCCTACCATACAATTAGATGGCCAAAGAATACTGATGAGTTATGTAAATATCAAGACTGAATATGTTTTGGAAGATGATGAACATATATACACAAAGTAACATGGGGCTCTTATGAGGGAGACACTTACAATTGGTGAGATCACTACTAGGCTAGTCTTGTTCATAACATAAATTTATGTGAGATTAATCTAGGTTTGACAATTACAAAACATTGTCCACACAAATAAAGTTTGTGGAAAAGTTGAGAAATTAACATTTCTTAGTTATATCATGACATATAATATCTTTAATAAAGATGTCTGTGGATAGATTTCAAAGAATATGTCAATTTGGATGGGAAAAAATTACATTTTTATTTTCATTAAGCTCTAGCTTAAACTTAGTATGGCATTGAATTGTAATTAAGAAAAAAAATGTTATTCTGAGAGTCCGTATATTTAAACAGACTACTGAAAGGGTCCATCACACACACACACACACACACACACACACACACATACACACATACAATATTTAAGAGCCAATGAGTATATTTTTGGAAAAATTTTAATAATATCAAGTGTTTATGGGCTGAGCTAATATTAAAAAAATAATACTACCTTATCTACTTATTCAGCTATACCAATCAAACATCCAAGAAATTATTTTACAGAGTTAGAAAAATAATAATAAAGTTCATCTGAAAGAACAAAAGGTCAAAAATTTCAAAGGAATTAATAAAAAAAAACACAAATGAAGGTGGCCTAGCTGTACCAGACCTAAAACTATATTATAAAACAGTGGTCATCAACTAGCTAAGAAATAAAGTAGTCAACCAGTGGAATATGTTAGATTTACAAGATACAATAGTCAATGACTACAATAATCTAGTGTTTGATAAACCCGAAGGCCCTAGCTTCTGGGATAAGAACTCACTATTTGACAAAAATTGCTGGGGAAAATTAGAAATTAGTATGGCAGAAACTAGGCATTGACCAACATCTAACATCCTATACCAAGATAAGATCAAAATGGGTTCATGATTTAGACATAGAGTCATGCTATAAGCAAATTAGAAGAACAAAGGATGGTCTAATCTCTCAGATCTGTGGGAAAGGAAAGAATTTGTGGGCAAAGTAGAACTAGAGTACATTATGGAATAAAAACTGGATAATTTTGATCACATAAAGTTTTTTCCCAAAATTTATTTTATTTAAAGAAACAAAAAAAGGAAACAGAAAAACAATATAGAAAAAAAATGAAACAAAACAAAAGAGCATTATCATATGTCCATCAGAGTATCAGGGAGGATTCGAAATATATAACCACAAATACCAATTTAAGAAAGCATATATATATATATACATATATATATTAATAGAAGAAATTATAGTCATGGGTGCCTGCCTTTTCTTTACTTCCTTGTAAATTGTTCCTTTCTTTTCTGCTGTGCACCTTTTTTACTTTATTCTTTTTTCCCCCCTTTCATTCTCTCCTACCACCCCCAAGTAGGCTATAGTTAAGAAAGGATATTTATATATACATAAGTAGATATATACATACACACACATACACACATCTCCTTTTCAATCCCCCCACATTCTCAAGCAAGCTACAGTTAAGAAAAGACATATTTGTGTATACATATATAGACATATACATACACACATACACAACCCACATATACGCATACACAACCCACATACACACATGTCTTGCCTATCCCTGCTGATTCTTTCATTAAATTTTGCTCAATAACTTGCTTACTATTACTTAAACTCTCCCCACCCAGGGATCCCTCCCTTGTCTTTTTCCCTCACCCTTCCTTTCCCCATCCACCCATCTTTCCTCTCCCTTATTTTCTTATAGATTTTGGAGGGTGCTATACCATTCATGGTATATATGTAGTGTTGCCTATTGAACTCATTCCTGATTTGAGTAGATTTTCAGAACTATGAGTCCTCTAACCCTCTCTAATGCCTCTTCTGTGTCTATTCTTCCTCTCCACCTCATTTGTATAACATGGTTACTATTTTTATCTTTACTCTGCCAATCTTTCTTTTGAGCTTACCCTATTGTTGATGTAAATCTTAAACACAAAGTCTACATTTTCCATGTAAAAAACAAACAATTTTTCCATGTTTAAACAATTTGTCTATGTTAAGTTCCTTAAAACTACATTTTGATATCGGGTCTTACATGTTAAATTTTCTGGTAAGTTTGGTTTTGCTTGATAAAAAAAATCCTGAAAATCTGCAAGTTCGTTGAATGTCAGTTTTTTTCTCATTCAAAATTATAGACAATTTTGCTGGATATGATATTTTTGGCCACAGGCCTAATTCTTTTCCTTGTTTGTAGATATTATTTCAAGACCTGTGGTCTTTTATTGTAGCTGTTGAAAAGTCTTGTACAATTTTAATTGTAGCTCAAGTGCATTTAAATTGTTTTTTTCTTGTTTCTTGCAAAATTTTCTCTTTGATCTAGGGGTTTTGAAATTTGCCAATAATATTTTTATGTGTTTTCCACAAAAATAAAATCTCTTTGAGGTGATTGGCGATTTTGTTCTATTTCTACTTTACCCTCGTATTCTATCACTCCAGAAATATTTTCTAATATAATATCCTGCATTATTATGTCAAAGCTCTCTTTTTGATTACAACTTTCTGGCAGTTTTATTATTTTTTTTTTAATTTTCTCTTCTTGATCTGTTCTATAGATTGGTTGTTTTTCTTATAAAATTTTTCGCATTCTGCTCTATTTTCTCATTCTTTATAATCTGTTTTGTTATTTCTTAGTCTCTCATAGCTTTACTGGTTTCTCCTTGCCCAATTCTAATTTTCAAATAGTTATCTTCATTTTTAAGGCTCCATACCTCCTTTTCTAATTCATTAAATTATTTTTTCATAATCTTATTTTTCTTAGATGTTTTAAGTTTTTTCTTTGTTTTTCATCAATATTTCTCATTTGATTTTTGAATTCTTTTTTGAGTTCTAAAAATTCTCTCTGGGCAGGGAACCATTTCACATTACTCTTTGGAGTAGAAGCTTTTTAAACTAAAGCATCCTTCTCTGAAGATGAACCTCAAGGTTCCCTATTCCCATAATATGTGTCAATGTTTTTTTTTTTTTCCTTTACCAGTTCATTTTTTAAAATAAGAGATATTAGTGTAAGCACCTCTAATTGTGGAACGGGGGATGGTGTCTCAAGTTTCCCTTCAACTCTCCACTCTGATTAGGAATCCAAGAGCTCCACCCTCCTACAAGTGCCCACAGCCCTGGTTGCTTCTGCACTCACCAGATGGTGGTTCCTTCTTGCCCAGGGCATCATCTCAGCAGCACTGTTGGGCCTGCCATTCCCAATCTGCCAAGGTTCACTCTGTCTTCTGGACTCAAACCCTGATTTGACAAATAGTCTGGGAAGTGAAAGTCTCTGTGGTTCCTGCTGAGGCTCCAACCATACCTAGTTAGTCCAAGGGATCCTCACTTGGTGTTTCTGTGGAGCTAACCTAGAGTTGTTTGCACTTCAGATAGGATAAACCTGTCCAGGTGTCTTTTTTCAGATCTTGTTGGTTGTATCATGAGGACAACTGATTTCCCCCAAGTCTTCTTGGTTTTTCACAAGTCTATGTTTGTCCTGAGGCCCAAATTTGTTCTACTTGTGAGGGAAATAAGGAAAGCTTGAAATTTACCAACCTACCCTGCCATCTTTCCAGATCCTTTCCTCAATTATATTAAGTTAAAAAGTTTTTGTACAACCAAAACCAATGCAGACTAGAAGGGAAGCAATAAACTGGGAAAGAATGTTTACATCCAAGGGTTTTGATAATGGCCTCATTTCTAAAATATATAAATAATTGACTCAAATTTATAAGGATACAAGCCATTCTCCAGTTGATAAATGATCAAATGATATGAACAGACAATTTTCAGGTGAAGAAGTTAAAACCATTTCTAGTCATATGAAGAAACACTCTAAATCACTATTGATAAGAGAAATGAAAATTAAGAGAACTCTAAATTATGTATGAAGTATGTAGGTTTTGCTACATACCTCTCAGATTGGCTAAGATAACAGGAAAAGATAACAATGAATGTTGGAAGGGATGTGGGAAAACTGGGACACTAAAACATTGTTAGAATTGTGAACTGATCCAACCATTCTGGAAAGCAATATGGAACTGTGGGCCCAAAGGGCTATCAAACTGTGCATACCCTTTGATCTAGCAGTGTTTCTGCTGGGCTTGTATCCCTAAGAGATCATAAAATTGGGAAAAGAACCCACATGGGCAAAAATGTTTGTAGCAGCTCTTTTTGTAGTGGCAAGGAATTGAAAAGTTAAGTGAATGCCTATCAGTTGAAGAATGGCTGAAGAAATTATGGCATATGAATGTTAAAGAATATTATTTTTCTATAAGAAATGATCCGCAGGATGATTTCAGAAAGGCTTGGAGAACTAGTGCTAAGTGGAGTAGAACCAAAGAACATTCAACACAGCAATAACAGGATTATGTAATGATCAATTCTGATGGATATGGTTCTTTTCAACAGGGAGTTGATTCAGGCCAGTTCCAATGGTCTTGTGATGGAGAGAACCAGAGATCTGGTTTTGGGGACTGAGTGTTATCACAACATAGTTTTTCACTCTTTGTTTTTGCTGTTGTTTATTTGTATTTTGTTTTCTTTTTCATTGTTTTTGCCTTTTTTATTTGATTTTTCTTGTGCAGCATGATAATTATGGAAATATATGTGAAAGAATTGTACATGTTTAACATATATTGGATTACTTAATAGTCTAGGGGAGGGAGTAGGGGGAAGGGAGGGAGAAAAAAATTTGGAACACAAGATTTTGCAAGAGTGAATGGTGAAAACCATTTATGCATGTTTTGAAAATAAAAAGCTTTATTAAAAACAAAAACAAATACATCACCCATCCCCAGATCCATATACCAAGCTTTTCCACTGTGGTAAAAGTTGCCAAAACATGTGCATTGGCTTTAAGAACTTAATATGAGAAAATAAACCAGCAAAACACTGGAGGTAGGACACTAACTACTAGACCTTCTCCCTGCCTTTATCCCCTCTTTCTCAAAGACAGCAAAATGATCTTTAGAGTTTAATTGGCCTAAAGGGCTAAGGTTCAAATTGCAACTCCCTTGACAGAGTTTCCTAATAAGTTACTGTACCCTGCCATTCTGAAAAGACTGTTTTAATAGTTTAATAGTTTTTCTATGCTAAGTCAAAGTAAACTTTTTTGTTGACTGTTATATGGGCAAAATGTATTTCATTTTTTTAAAACACTAAATCTTTTAAACTAACTGTGAGATCACAGACCTGAGTCAGACCTTGTGCTCTCACAAGATTATATTATGTAAAATAGACTCCATAATTCATTGGAGCTCCCTGATCCAAGTACATTCTTCTTTAGTACAGAACACAATCCATCCCTGTGTTGTAAACCTATGTAATTCTTGTCTATGATTTCTAGTAGTTCTTCTCTAGAGGTTCTAACTATAACCTTAAAGACCTTCATTTCAAGTACATTTTTAGGAGTTAGTACTAGAGTCAGACTTTCCAGTTGTTATTTCTTTCATTCTCTCCAAGCTTAATTAGGTGACCTCTTATACATAGGCTATCCTTGGAAATCTTAAGCCTACATGCAACCATCATGAAACTGAATTCTTTTATCCAAAAGTAGCTGGGTGCCTCAGTGGACAAAGCACTGGGCCCTCGAGTCAGGAAGTTATTGTTATTCATTTCAGTCCAGTCCAACTCTTCATGACCTCATTTAGGGTTTTCCTGGCAAAAATACTGGAGTGGTTTGCCATTTCCTTCTCCAGCTCATTTAACAGAGGAGGAAACTGAGGCAAAAAGGTTTAAGTGCCTTGCCCTGGTTCACATGTTTGTAGGTGTCTGAGGCTAGCTATGGACTGAGGATGATGAGTCTTCTTACTCTGAGTTTGGCATTATCCACTGTATCACCCCAGTTGCCCTGGAGTCAAGGAGACATAGTTTTAAATCTGGCTTCATACATATTCTAGCTACATGACCTTAGGCAAGTCAATTCATCCTTATTTGCCTTAATCCACTATAGAAGAAAATGGCAAACCACTCTAGGACCTTTTCAAGAAAACCCCATGGACAGTGTGGTCCATGGGGTCATGAAGATTTGAATATGACTGAACCATAATGCAAAAATAGAGTAGCTTTCTCCATTAACCTTCAAGTCCCTTTCAATTTTGTTTATTTGGTGATGGTTATGTTCTAAGATAAACCATTATATAAACCATAACTAGGAAAATACATGTTATTTATGTTGATATGTTGTATATGTTATATTGCATACACATAAGATACCAAGTATAGCATACAAATACATTTTTACACATAGTTATAGACACATTTCTAAAGCCAAATATACAACAGTTTTAAACTTGCCAATGTGGAATTTTATGTGTGCCCTACCTGTAAGAACAGGCAGTTTTTGTTCCTTAATGCAGAACACCTGAAGAGCAATTGACCTAGAGTGGCACTAAACTAATTTGGTCATAGAATACTTTTAGGCTTAAATGCATTGGCCAAACTCATAAATATTTTGTAGAAGGTTAAATAAGTTTGGGATAAATGGGAAAGGAAAAAGCAAAATAGAATAAATTAAAACAATTTTCAAATTGGAGATGTCTTTATATAATATTTTGATATATATTACATACATATAGAATTTTATATTTGAGATTTTAGAGAAAAAATTGTTTCTACCATAATATTTTTGCTCACAAAACTCTTATTTGTATTTTAAAAGAACAGTATAGGAAACAGTAACATGGAAAGTTACTTTCTTTTATGCAAATGCAGAGTTGCCTTTATGGAAATGTGGAAAGATAACTTATGGAGGTGTAGAAAAGAACTTCATTCAATCTTTCAAAAATATTTATGGGCATATATTGTGTAAAAGGCATTGTATCAGAAGTAATGGGGCATATAAAAGTAAATTAGGTGTACTCTGACCTAACAGAATTTATCATATAGAATAGGGTAATTTATTGATATATAGAGCTCCTGAATGAAAAAAAAAATCCTCTATCAAGGCAGGTAACTTTGTTGCAATTTATTGTCTTAAAGAATTACTGAGGGCACAAAGTATCTGAGGCAAAACTTGAATCCAGATTTTCATTGGCCTTGAGGCTGGCTTTCCATCTATTATGCCACAGGCTAGTATAGTTAAAAACCTTTTCTATAAATGTACAATTACTTTCTCTTAAGCAAATATAGAGTTAACTAAACTAACCATGAGTAGTATGTTGTTATAAAAGGAGTGCTAGGTTGAAAGATGAGTGTGAATCTTGGCTTTTCTTTTTTCTAATTGTGTGATCTTGGACAAGTTTTTCAACCCTACTGAAGCCATTTTCTTCATCTTTAAAATAAAGAGAATGGAATAGATGACTTCTACCATCTCTACCAGTTTAAAAACAAAAACAACCATAAAACCTATGGTTTAATATTTTATAATTTAAAAAAAAATTTCAAAAGCTGCTTTTTTCCTTATTTTGCCTTCTTCCTTCTCTTACCAGAGTCTCAACTATATTCCCAAGGACATTAGCAATTTCATCACTTGTTGGTCCCTTTCTCTCCTACATACACATACACACACACTCACTTTCTTACACATGTGCATGCACACACACACAAACACAAATTTACTCTCTCCCACATACAAACACACATACATATACATTCACATTCACGCCCCCACAATATGCTCATGCATACACAAACATACACATTCATTCACACATGTGCACACACATGCACACACACATACTCTTGCTTATAAGATAGTGAACAAGAGAGAAATATTCTCCTGGAATACTAAATTAAAATTCATATCAAGCATAATAAGTCAAATAAGTTTTGAAACCTGCCCTTGAAAATTTAGCAGCATGTATAGCATGTTTTCTATGTGAAATGGACTATCCTAAACAACTTATTTTTGAATACAACCTATGTTTGAAATCTGGGGACTGCTGGCATATATGTATACATAGATAGTTATAAACACATATATGTACATGTGTGTATGTTCCCCTTCTGACACATATTGTTATATGAACTTGACCAAGTCATGTTAACTTCTCAGCAAATGAGGGAAGTGTTGAGACCACAGGCTAAAAAGAAGGTGCTGACCTGCATTATTAAAGGCAATTTTCTTTCCCACAGATTCCCTATGACAATGAAACAATGTTTGGAATTTGTTAAGTGCTTAATAAATGCTTGTCAGTTGACAACTTGTTGACTGAAATAACTGATCCAGTTTGTGTGTATGATAAATATATAATATTACATATATGTATGCATATATACATATTTATATTTGACTAATAGTTTCCTTTGCTATTGATCAGATCATTGTAATATGTGGGCAATTTTGCACATTCTAGCATTACTTAGCATCACCAATTATATATAATTCATAGTTTTAAAACAGAAGTGCTTTGTAAGGCTGATATAGGATAACAGGCTCTCCAGGGCCTAGCAAACATGTAATTTCCAAAACACTGGAGGAAAACGGGTATGTTGTATTTCAGAAGACTCTAGCATTTCTTGGGGAACAATGGCTTGACTGTAGCAACCAAGACATTGGTAATGCAAAATGAGAACATGCACTTTCTTTTCATTGCCATTGAAACTGAAGAACAGTGAATTAATAGTCTGATATTTTTTCCCCCTATATGGGTGCTTTACTTTTTTTTTCTTAACTTTTTAAAGCTGGCTTCTTGGTCACTTGAAATTTTAGTCCTCACATTGCACCCTAGTTATTTCCTCCTCAGTCTAGAAGAGGTACATGTTTGTACCACTTATATAGAATATTGAACTGAACATTGGGCTGAAGTCAAAGGAGACTTAAATATGAATCCTACTTCTGATTTCACCAGTTGAATTCTCAAGTTGAGACCTTGGGCAAGTGATTTTTATCTCTTTGAGCCTGTTTTCTTTCCTCTAAAATGGCTTTTAAAAAAAATAAAAATAAAAAATAATGTAAATCTTTTACAATATAATTCTAATATCTCTTTCTAGTCCTTTTACATAATATTCACCTTCATACTCTTGATTCATCCAAACAGACTTTCTTACAGTTGGTCTCACACGTCTTCTCTATCTATGCATTTGTATTAGGCTCTCCCTCATGCCTTCCCTACCTTTGACTCTCTGTTTCCTTTCAAAACTCAATTCAAACACTCTTCCTCAAGCACCCTTTCAAGTATCCATCAAGCTTTTGTGATTGATCCTGTCATCTGCTTGTACTTGCCTACCATTTGGCACTTCCAGCAATTAATCTCGTATTCTGGCTCTAAACTCAACTACTGGAGTAACTAGGGCAAGTCACAACTGTTTTCCTCATATTAAAAAATGAAGATTTTAAACTAGATGACTTTTAAAGTCCCTTCCAGCTCTAAGTTTATGGTACTGTAATTGATTAAAGTGTTTTGTAAATGGCAGTTACCAATATGTTATTTGACACATACTTTCATGTAACTTTGATACTGCTTCTTCTGGAGCCGATTCTCTAATGGGCTCAGCAAATCTTTCAAATCTGCTCTAGCATCATGGCAGAAGTTCCCACAAAAAGTTAAAAATTAATTCAGGGACAGGATCATTCCAACAACCTTTCTTTCAAATCTAAAATGTCAAGGAGGAGGAGGACAGCACACCCCACATGACATAAAGTTGCACTCAGCAAAGAAACCTTTTAAAGGCTATGAACCTATTGACAATGTGTTACAGAAACAAATCTTTTTGTACAACAGATCAAAAAAAGACTCTTGGCTGACCAACAAAGATTTAACTACAAATGTTCATTTTAATGGCTTCCTGTTATTATTTACTGCCCTGGCACACAAGGCATGCAATACAGTGATACTAATCAGAGGCCAGTAATAGAATACAGCTAAAGCAGGTAGTTGCTACAATCTGGCTATTTCCTTGATACTGAGGTATGGAATTCATTTGTTAAGGCTTTCCGAGATCAAGTAAATCATACTTCCTCAAACCACATGCCACACACACACACACACACACACACACAAACACACACACACACATGCATGGTTTTATTAAATAACTATTGTCTCAACAAGAACTACAATTTAAAGCTTTATTATATAACCCCTGCCTTTATTTCACTTGTTTAAGCTCTGTTCCTTGTTCTGTGATCCAAGCTAGGAGAGTGGATGATTACTATGGAATCCATTAGCTTTCCTGATTCTGTATGCTTACATTGCAGATTAGCTATGGTTCTAACTTCCAGTTTTAATGGAAACCACAGGACTGTTCTTGTAGTGCTGCTTAAGGAGAGAGAGAGACAGATGGAGAAAGACAAAGAGAGAGAGGCAGAGAAATAGACAGGGAGAGAAAAATGATGGGGAGAACAGAGTCAAAGATAGGGAAAGAACATTGCAAAGAAAAGCTTATTAAAATTTATAAACCAGTAGAAAGAATGCCAGATAATGCTACAACTATCTTTAGGTTTACCTACACCCCTGATCCCATCATTCCTCTGAATTCTCCATGATGCCTCACATTATTATTGTTATTTCAGTCATGTCTGAACCTTGGTAACCCTATTTGGCTTTTCTTTACAAAGATACTAGAGTAGTTGGCCATTTTTTTTTCTACCTCATTTTACAGATGGGGAAACTTGAGACAAACAGGATAAAGTGAATTGCCCAGGGTCATACAACTAGTACATGTCTTAGGTTGGATTTGCACTCAGGTCTTCCTGACTCTGGACTTGGGCTCTATCCACATACACTTGGCTGTTTTATGAAATCCCACCATACACATTCTAATCTTCACCTGCCAGAAATTCAGTTGCTCATTACTTTTGGCATCATTTAATATGATGATTTATCTGTATTGTAAAGCTGCTTTCTTTTTCCTCACCATTTATTTATTTATTTTTAATATAAAGAAAATATATCAAAAAATGATGGAGGAACAGGAACATTCAGACTAGGGTGAATACCTTACCCTCCAAACCCTATGCCTGATTTAAAAGGAGTATTGGCTCCCAACATGTCTTTCCATTGAGGCTGATCCAGAATTAGTCTTAAAGTAGATTCAAGGTCCTTTGAAGGGTAATAATATGGTAAATCTAGAAGCTATAAATTGTAGTTAGTCCTTCTTGTACCCTTCAAACTCTGCTCTTCAGAGTGATTTGTGAGAGGACTTAATAGCCCACATTCTGGGGCTCTATTTTTCCTGAGAAGATACTCCCATGGCTCAAGATTTAAGCTCTGCTTTATATTAGGTGGTTTGTCACCTTTAACAGTGAATCTAGATTAAGCACCACTAATCTCTTTTGAAATCTATCCTTGCTACCTACATAAAATTGGACCTACCTATATCTCAAGTAGATGCCTTGATCATTATAATAAAGTAAGCTCTTATTCCATATTCTTTATATTTATCATTTCAACTTTTTATTGTAAAAACATTCCTCCTATTGAGGATTTCTTATAATCTCATATTCTTTACCATATCACTGAAATATCCATTTAATATTTTGGCCTCAAATAGGTAGAAAGTCAGGACCACACCTAGATAATTAATCTTCTATTAGAAGCAGCAGGTTCTCATTATGCCCATTTTAGAACATGCAACTTAGGGCCTAAAGGAATCTTCAAGATCAGCTATGCCACCCCCATTCCAATTATTTTTATAAAACCACAGCAACTTAAACAAACCATTTTCCCCACCTCCAAATTGCCTGGCTCTGAATTTTCTCATTGTGATTCTTATTTTTCATAACATAACAATTAGTTAATCAGAGCCAACCTGTGACCTACCAACACAACAGAACAAAACTGGAAAATTCAGCCTCAGAAAAGGCTCATGAAGTGCTCTAGATAAACCAGGTAAGAAATTATAAAGCCTAGATTTGAATATAATCCATAATAATAATATTTATATAGTACTTTAAGGTTTGTACAACAATTCACAAATATCATCTTATTTTATCCTCATAACAACCCTATGAGGTAGATGCTATTATTATTAACATTTAGAAGAGGAGAGGAACTAGGCAAAGTAAGATAACTTGTTTAGAATCACACAATTAACAAATTTCTTAGGTAGGATTTAAATTTAGATCTTCCTGACTTCAAGACCAGAAGCCTATACACATTGCCTTGGCAAACATTTAAAACTTAAAGGCATAGCATTTCACTTTATAAAGCCATGCGTTTGTCATACCCATGCCAGAACCTGGATAATGGAAAACTGTTTTGTTATATTGATAGCTCTCTGGTTAACTTGACTGTTTAAGATGTGCTATGTTAAACAAAAACCACATGAAAGAGTTCAGAGCCATGAAATTTGGGAGTGAGGGAGATGGTTTATTTTATGTTGCTATTGTTCTTTAAGAAAGGAAAGGTTGAATTGGGGGGCTTTCAAAGTATTGTTTTTCCTTTTTTCTTAGTTGTATCTTCACCTACCTGATAATGCTTCTATGTTAAATTATGTAGTTTTTACAAAAGTCTGCATGGTAACCTTTGGTCCACCTATTCTGATCATAATCCAGACCCTTGACTAACAAGATTTTACCACCTTAAAGTTGCTTAATTAACATATCAGGATTTGAATTCTATATCATCAATCTACCTAGATCAGAACCTTGAGAAGCCTCACTTAAAAAAATAATAATAATAGATTTTTATTTTCAAAATACATGCAAAGAAAGTTTTCAGCATTCCTCCTTGAAAAACCTTGTGTTCCAAATTTTTCTTCCTTCCCTCCCCCCAACTTCCTCCCCTAAACAGCGTAATCCAATATAGGTGAAACATATACAGTTCTTTTTTTTTAATTAATTTTTTTCTTTTTTTATTTTATTTGCATAACATATGTGTGGGTAATTCTTCAACAATAACCCTTACATAGCTTTCTGTTACAAATTTTTCCCCCCAACTCTCCACCCCTCCCCTAGATGGCAGGATATCCACTACATGTTAATTATGTTAAAATATTGGCAAATCGAATATATGTATACATATTTCCAAACTTATCATTGTTGTGCAAGAAAAATCTTATCTACACAAAAGATATATCAGATAAAGGAAACACAATGTAAACAAACATCAATCAAGGAGTATGAGAATGTTATGTTGTGGTCCACATTTCGTATCCCTCTCTCTGGGTATATATAGCTTTCTTCAGTGAACAATTGGAGGTGGTTTGAAACATTTCATTGTTGAAGAGAGCCATGTCCATCAGAATTGATCGTCATATAGTACTGTTGTTGCCATGCATATACAGTTCTTTTAAACATATTTCCACATTTATCATGCTGCACAAGAAAAATCAGATCAAAAAGAAAAAAAAAAAACAAGCAAACAAGAACAAAAAAGGTGAAAATACTATGCTGTGATCCACGTTCTGTTCCCATAGTCCTTTTTCTGATGCAGGTGGCCCTCTCTATCACATGTCTATTAATTCTAATTCTTGGGGGCAGGTAGATGGTGCAGTGGATAGTAAATAGTGCAGTGGTCCTCCTGAAGTCAGGAGGATCTGAGTTCAAATTTGACCTCAGATACTTAATACCACCTAGCTGTGTGACTCTGGGCAAGTCACTTAACTCCAATTGCCTCAGCAAAATAATAATAATAATAATAATTCTAACTCTCTTGACTAAGCACTGGCAAAACAGACTATCCTGACCCTGTTTTAGCCCCTAAATAAGTCCTCTCCCTTCTATATGGACAAACTACTGATACCATGAGTCTAGTTTCTGGCCTCATCCTTTCTCTCCTTAAGTTGTTTATAATTGTATATACAAATAAACCTGTTTGCTTTATCTGTTTCCTGACTTCTCAATTCTTGCTTCTTACTAAATTTTTCATGGTAATTCTCTTTAACATGTGTGATCTTTGGCACCTTTTCAGGACATTTTATTATATAAACCCTAGACAATAAAGGTTTAAAGTTTCCAGAGGTCACCCAGACTTGCTAAGATTCCTTTTGGGGTGCGTAGAGAACAAGAACCAGGAACATGAATCCAGTGGGAGAGACTTGGATTAGTTGAAATAGGGAGAAATTCCCTCTTTCTTTAACTGATATCCAGATTGGGACTGCAGAGTTTTTCCTGAATCTCAAGTCCTTTGGTTTCCTCATACCTCAACTGCTGAATTAGTAGGGGTGGAACAGTCTCCCTGGCCCTCTTTCAAGCGTAGTATAAATGACTCTCTCCACACAGCTTAGTTCAAAAGAATATTATGTGTCACCAAAAGATAGAACCAGCTTTAGGCAACAGTAGATTGAGATCATTATGTCAAGCCTAATATATTTGCATGAGGTCATGCTACTTCAAGTTTAGAGTCCCAGGGCGGTTCCTCTGGCTGAAGCTTAAAAACCACCCAATGGCATATTTCACTTAGTCAGCATGTATAGGTGGTGAGTATTGGAGCTGGCTGCCTGCCAAAGATGCCCCTTCTCCCTTTCTATACAATTCACAGATTTCATGGTACCTTATTGTGACTAGAATATTTTCTATTCTTATTATTCTTTCAAGGTTACACTATTTATTTAGCTTGGTTTCACCTGGATGAACATGATTTGTCCTGAAACCCAAAGATGACTTTGTTTATATACTCATAGATTTAATGTAGAAGGAACTTCAGTGGTCAATTAATCAGATTCCTTCTTTCTCTCTCTCTCTCTTTAATGAGAAATTAAGTGACTTCCTGAAGATTCCATCAGGAAATGGCAGAATTAGGGTCTAAACATAACTCTTTAAACTACCTCATTATACTTATTTTTCTCTTCTTTAACTCAGAAGGATGAATAAAAGAAAGGTAAAATAAGCATTAAAATATAAATATTTGATAAAATATGTTAGGATATGTTAAATTGCCACCTTTTGTTATCAAAGAAAACCAAAATAACATCACTGTGTGAGAACTGAGTTAAAGTGTACCTAGCAGGCTGATCAAACCAGTATAGCTTAGAATGTTCTGCCACAGGTCAAACAGAAATAGTCTATGAACATTTGGGGTGGTTTCTCTAAGTCACCTCATCTCATGTGTCTTCTGAGCTAATTCAATTCTGCTTTGTAATAGAGAACAAAATTTTCTCTGATGAGGGTATACCATGCTGAGTAGTCCTGTGCCAATGTCTCCCATGCCATACAATCAATTCAAAAGTTTTTAAAAGAGACCTTGAGAGTGTCCTTGTATCACTTTTTTTCTGACCACCTTATGAATGCTTGTCCTATGTGAGTTTTCCATAAAATAGTCTTTTTGAAAGTGAACATTTGGCATTTGAACGATATGGCCAGCCCATTGGAGTTGTGCTCTCTGCAGTAGAACTGGAGGGCTTAGCAGTTTAGTTTGAAAAAGGACCTCCATGTCTGGTATCTTATCTTGCCAGTTAATCTTCAGAATTTTCCTAAGATGATTCAAATGGAAGGAATTCAATTTCTTGGCATGGCACTAGTATACTGTTTTATCATGTCTGATAGGCCTGAGTCTACTCTAGCTTTAAAGTCACCCAGAAATATAAGCTTTTGGCACATTGACAATACACAGACATACAACAATGAACTCAGGACAACAGGTTTGTAGACCTTCAATTTAATAGACAATCTAACATCTCTCCTCTCTCATACTTTCCTTTGGAGGCTCCCAAACACTAAGCAATGTATGTGTCAATCTCATTATCAACATGGACATCCCTGGAAAGTATACTGCCAAGTTAAATGAACTTATCCACAGCATTCTAAATTTCACCATTTAATGTAACTGATGGTTCCACTTATGGATGGTGTGGCGCTAGCTGATGGAGAATGTTTTCTTGGTGTTAATTGTTAAGCCAAAATTAACATAAGTAGCAGAGAACTGATCCATACTTTGTTGCATCTCAACTTCAGAGACTGCATTGAATTCATAATCACCTGCAAACAAAAATTGCATACCAATGCTCCCTCCACTTTAGTTTTGGCTTGTAGCTTTTTCATGTTGAAGAATTTACAATATTCAGTAGCTGACTTTGATTCCACGTTTGTTCTCAATGAAGGCGTTTTACTACATTGCTGAAAACATCATGTTAAAGTGCATAGGAGCAAGCACACAGCTTTGTTTCATTCTGTAGGTGCCTGGGAAAGCTTGAGAGCATTGTCCATTGTGTAGAACCTGGGAAAGCATGCCATCATGAAATTTATGTACTATACTGATGACTTCTCTGGACGATGCAATTTTGACATGATTTTCCATAAGCCCTCATGCTTAACAGTATCAGAATCCTTGGTCAGATCCACAAATAATATCAGATCTCTATTCTGCTCCTGGTATTTCTCTTGCAGTTGTCAGATAGCAAATATTTTATATATAGACTGTTCCTTGGCCCCTTCTGAAGCCCACTGGTTCTCAGGTAAATGACTGTTTTTCCAGGTGTAGGATCAGCCTATTAAGGAGGACTCTGGCAAGAATCTTGCCATCAATTACTAAGAATGAAACCCTCTTGTAATTGGCACAGGACAATCTATTCCCTTTACCTTTATAAAGATGGACAGTGGAGGTATCTTTGAATTTTGGGGACATAACTTTCTCTTGCCATATCAACTGGAAAATTTCAGGAAGCTTTTATATGATCAGTGAAACTCTCAGACCCCTTACCAAACCCCCCCACATACCTTGTAAGTCTCAGCTGGAATGGAATCAGCACCAAGTGCTTTGCCACAAGAAAGGAACCTAATGGGCATTCAAAATCTTTTCTTCACTTGGACCTTCAGTTAAGAAGTGATTGATTTCAACTTGAGGTAAATGATCAATAGCTTCAGCATTGGTTGATGATGGTCTGTTGAGAACAATATGGAAGTGTTCAGCCCATCTCTCTAGAATCTTATCACTAATCAGTGTGACACTATCCACACTCAGTAGTTGAGATGCACCATAGGTCTTTGGTTCCTGAATAGTCTTCAGTGTGTCATAAAACACTTTGGATTGTTACTATTAACATGAAACAAAATTTCACCTGCCTTCTTATTGAGCCAAGAATCCCACATCTTTCTAAGTTTTGACTGTTTTACTTTTGATGGAATTGAATGCTACCTTTTTAGAGATGGATGCACTACCTGCTGGTATACCTTACAGAATTCTTGTTTTTCCCTTTAGCAGCTTCTGAATTTATCATTTTCATTAAACTTGTCTTGTTGTTTGCAAGTGTTCTGACTCAGATGAGCCAATGTAATGCACCAGATCTCTGAAAACCATCCACTCCTTTTCTGCTCCACTGTTCCTCCAAGTTGGTAACAAACTGTTCCCTCTCAGAGAAGTGCCCTAATCTGTTGACATTAATTCTTCTACTAGTCTTTTTGCCTTGGGGCTGCTGCTTTTGTTGAATGTGACTATTCAGCTTGGAGAGGATAAGTCTATGACCAATCCAGTGCTCTGTATCACACATTGCTTTCATCACTTTCACATCCTGTCTG
This sequence comes from Myrmecobius fasciatus, assembly GCA_023553655.1. Classification (NCBI taxonomy): domain Eukaryota; kingdom Metazoa; phylum Chordata; class Mammalia; order Dasyuromorphia; family Myrmecobiidae; genus Myrmecobius; species Myrmecobius fasciatus. The sequence goes on from JAJPUD010005295.1 coordinate 38,004, forward strand.
TCTCTTCTTACAATCACATAGTTTATTAAATGCCAACTTTTGCTGCAAGGGTGCATCTGTGAGGTTTTTTGCATTTAGACAAACAGAATAAAGCATTGGTGGTGATGGTCATGATGGTCATGATATGTACCATCTTCAATAATAAATGACCATTGCTGTTGCTGTTTCCAATTCCATTCCTTCCAAGGACTCCCTGTCATATTTGATAGGCCTGAGTCTACTCTAGCTTTAAAGTCACCCAGAAATAAAAGCTTGTCCTATTTTGGCACATTGACAATAAGGGTCTCTAGGTCTCCATAAAATTTTTCTTTGATCTCATCAGAGCTCATCATGGTGGGATCATAAGCATAGATAATGTCGGCATGGCATTTTCCTGCAAGTGGCAATCACATTTTTATGAGTCTGTCATTCATTTCTTTTGGAAGACGTACAAGCTTGTTTACTAGATTATTTTTTATTGCAAAATCTACATCTGCTTCACAGTGCTCCCTTTCACTGTGGCCACTCCAGAAAAACATGTATCTAGTTCCTACTTCAGTAAGCTGGTCTTCATTTGCCAGCCTTGTTTCACTCAGGACTGCTATTTGGGTATAATATCTATTGAGTTCTCTTGTCACAAGTGCTTTCATCTTTCAGGTCTACTATCTATATGTGTGAGTTCATTCCATGTACCAATGATGAGAGGAATCCACTTTGAAGAAATTTTTGTACATATTTTCTAGGGTGGGATCCCTACCTGCTATAGTAATCAGGCCAGGATTGGGTAAGCAAACAGTTTTTAGGGCATCTTGTTGAGGTCCCTCCTCACAGATGAGCAGTACAATCCTTAGAAGGTTGCTCAGATACCCAAGAGGCTGCCGAATCCTACAGCTGTCTCCACTGAGAATATGGCCCTATGTCCTAGGCCACCTGTGTGCAGAGTTCTGACTACAGCTCCCCATGTATCCCTACCTGCTTCTTTGTCACTTGTCTATTTTTAGAGGGCTTGGGAATAGGTAGAAATAGTAAAATGGTATGGTGATGTCTTTTGATTCACACATAAATTTGATTTAAATGAGGTAGAGTTATACAAACTTATTAGCCTTACTCTTTCAGAGCTACCACTGTCCAGTGGAAGGCAGAATCAAGATGACTGGTGATGATTCAAGATACAGTGAATGACCTTGGTGTCTTCAGAGTCTAACCAAGCTCTAAGAACTTCATAACATCTGCTTCAACTGCCTTCATGATCACTGGAACAAACTGCTCTCCTCTGCCCATTCCACCACGGGATGTCTTTACATGGGGTAGACACCCCCCTAACTCATCATAAGGTTTGAGATCCCTCATTTACCCTCTACCTGGATTAACCCATCTGTGGAAATGGTTTACCAGAGTGTGGCCACTGTGCATGTTTCTGGGAGCCACAGGTGAGAGTTAGGTCGATCAGGTGGACACTAAAGGTAAAATGAAACCCTGAAAAGCACTCAGCAATCCTAAACACACCCTACTTCCCAATAAAATATGTAAAATATAATAATATATTGTTAATGTAACAATAATAAATAAAAATATAAAATGATAGTTATAAGTATATTAAGGATAAGCTTGACAGCATATGGTGAAGTTTGACAGCATATTGTGAGTTTTTTTTACCTTATTCCATTGATTTAATTTCATTCATTTATTTTTATATTGAACAAATATTTATCATTTTAATCCCAATGGCTGAAAATGTGGCAGAATAGAGAAAGTCCTGGGTGTCTAGTTCTGAGAATAATACTATCATAAATCAAATAAACACACACTTATATATATATAAATGAATTCTAATACTATATGTATGTATATATATGCATATATATACATACATATAGTATTAGAATTCATTTAGTCCAAACACTTTATGCTTTACAAAAGAAGAATCTGAAATACAAATAGCTTACAAATACAAACTAGTCCTCAGTCACAGAACTGGAATTCAAATTCAGGGCTTCTGATATTCAGGCCATATTTCTTTTCACTAAATCATAAAGCCCACTCTTCAACTTTTTAATCCTTGATTTTCCCATCTATCAAAATAGATGCAATAAGTTGTGGTAGCTATGTCACAGATCTGTTGTAAGGTATAACTTAGTAATCCCTAAAGAGCTTTATAAATGTTCTTAAAAATTCTTAAAAGTTTTTTAAAATAGCACTAATACACAGTGATCAGTTCCCTGAAATTTTTGGCTTAGTGTTATTAAAGAAGAGGACTTTCAAGGGATCAGTACCACCACCTTAAAACCTAGAAGGAAGGGCTTTTCTACTTATAGGCCTTAAGGTCCAGAGAAAAAGCTGAGTCAAACAATTCACTAGTAAATATATTTTACTGCCTCCAAATAATTATAGGAAAGGCAGTAAATTAAAAATAGTTACTTCACATAAAATGCATTCCCTTTTATAATCTTAGCAAGGAGAAAGTAGCTTTTTTTGACTTGCTAGAAATATACCAGTGTAAGAAAATAATTCACGATTCTCTCCTCCTACTATGTAGTAAATAGAGCTAAGAATGGCTAGGCAAGCACATTAATTTTCTATCTGTTTGAAAAGATAGATGTACACAAAGGTTCATAAATAATGGTATCTGACAGAGTTTTTGCTCTACCAGGGTCATATATCCCTTTGTATTAAATGTGCAGACATACTCTTCAGGCTGCTGCAAAAACCCAACTTTATCTTAAGTACCTGCCTCTCCCTTCAAGGTCATTGATATAGAACCTTCCTCTTCTGGGATTACAGAAGACAAGAAAACATTGCCTCTCTTTACACGAATGCTGTTTGTTGGTCTTGGAGAAAGAGACATATAATTAATAATTTAATCTCTCCTTAATTTGAAGATACTCCTTTTTTTCTCATTTATCAAAACATGCAAACTTTAATAAGCTGTCTACAGCATATTTCACATTATGCAACATATTTAAAAAATTACCCACTTCAGTTACAAGAATATATAGACATCTTTTGCATAATCTGCTTAGAATCCAGTACCTGCTTAATGTTTAACATGTTGAAATCTGATTCTCCCTCTTTGAGCCAGGGAGGAGCTTATCATTTACTCTTCTAAGCAAAAAAGGGAAAAGAAGCTTACTTTCCCCCTTTTAAGTTTTTCTTCTTTGGTCAGATGTATTTTGAAGTGAACCAGAAATATCTCAAACCCTTTGGTCTTTCATTTTTCCTTTGATTCATGAAAGTCTTGTACAAATAATGCCATCTCCTTCCCCAAATAAAAGGAGGGGCAGCATAGGTGGGAAAAAGTCAGATCTTTTTAATCTTATCCAATTGGATTGATGGCACTTTCTAACATAGTCTTTTAGAATTACTTGAATCACCCCATTGTTGAAAAGCTCTTTTCCCAATTTGTTGTTGCTTGTCATGTCTGCACAACAACAATAAATATAAAATGTTTTGTTAGACCTAAAGAGTAAAGACAATTTGTTGTTATTGTAGATAGTGTAGTGGATAGAGCACTGGACTTAGAATCAGGAAGATTCTTCTTCATGTGTTCAAATCTAGCCTCAAATGCTTAGTAGCCATGTAATTCTAGGCAATCACTTAACTTTGTTTGCCTCAGTTCCTCATCTCTAAAATAAGCTAAAGAAGGAAATTACAAACCACTTCAGTATCTTTCAAGAAAACCTTAAATGGGATCACAAAGTTAGACATGACTGTAATGACTCAATGACAAAAGAGTCTATCATCAGAGAATCTCTGAATGTAGCTCAGATGCAACTAGTTCCTAGGTTTCCCAAATGTATGCTAAGAGGTCCCTAACTACTATATAAGCAATCAAGATAACAAATGCATATTGTTTTTGTCCTATAGAAAATTTAATGTAAAGACTCACATGAATCCATAAACTGATATAAAATAAGTAAGGTATTCAAGATACCCCAAAAGCTTCTTTTGGGAGAGAATTGAATTTAAAATTGCTTTTTTGGGCCAAACTTTTGAAATTATGGTATATGCATACCTCTACCAAAAGGTAGTATCCCCACATCTCCCATGACCCATAATTCTCCCTATAATATGGATTCTTCTTTGAAGGCAAACATTAGTTGGAGGTTACTATATATGCAACTCCTTTTCTCTATGCAAAATCATAATCACTCATTGTTAAGTTCTCAGTCTTTTGCTTGCCCCCCTCCCCCCATGTTGTGGCTTTGCTATTCAACTACAGGAGTCAAATGAGCAATTCCATTTATTCTCCAAGATATGTCATTGCTCAAGATATCCCAGTCTTTCTTTCAAAAGTCCAATCCTCAAATTCTCAAAATACAGTTATCCATGAAGCAATTTTTTTTTTTTTTTGCTTTTTGCTGAGGCAATTGGGGTTGTGACTTGCCCAGGGTCACACAGCTAGGAAGTGTCTGAGACCAGATTTGAACTCAGGTCCTCCTGACTTCAGGGCTGGTGCTCTAACCACTGCGCCACCTAGCTGCCCCCATGAAGCAATTTTAAGGACAGCATTGACCACAGGATCTTCTATCTTTGGGTAGAAAACTAAGTATTAAAATTATGCTACCTAAGAAATTAAACCTCTCTCTTGTAAAAAAAAAATGAGATTTATACATTGGAATCCATCAGAATATCTAATGAGGGGCAAATTAACTCAGATCAGAAGCAAGAAGGTCATAGTTCCAGGGTGGAACAATAGAGGGGTCACTTTTTTTTTTTTTATTTAAAGCTTTTTATTTGTATAACATATGTATGGGTAGTTCCCCAGCATTGATCTTTACAAAGCTTTCCATTACAACTTTTACCCCCAGTCCCCTCCCCTCCCCTAGATGGCAGGAAGTCCACTACATGTTAATAATGTTGAAATACTTGACAAGTTGTGCAAGAAAAATCCTATCTACAAGAAAAAAAAAAAAGAAAATCAGAGAAAGGCAATACAATGCAAGCAAACATCAATAGAGATCATCAAAATGTTACGTTGTGGTCCATATTTCATATCTCTCTCTCTCTGGGTGTATATGGTTTTCTTCAGTGAACAATTAGAACTGGTTTGAGACAATTCTTTGTTGCAGAGAGACATGTCCATCAGAATTGATCATCATGTAATATTGTTGTTGCTGTGTATAATGATCTCCTGGTTCTGCTTGTTTCACTCAGCGTCAGTTCATGCAAGTCCCTCCAGGCCTCTCTGAAATCGTCCTGCTGGTCGTTTCTTACAGAGCAATAATATTCCATAACATTCATATACCATAATTTATTCAACCACTCTCCAATTGATGGGCATCCCTTCAGTTTCCAGTTTCTAGCCACTACAAAAAGGGCTGCCACAAACATTCTTGCACATGTGGGTCCTTTTCCCTCCTCTACGATCTCTTTGGGATATAGGCCCAGTAGAAACACTTCTGGGTCAAAGGGTATGCACAGTTTGATAACTTTTTTAGCGTAGCTCCAAATTGCTCTCCAGAATGGTTGGATCCATTCACAGTTCCACCAACAATGTATTAGTGTCCCAGTTTTCCCACATGAGGGGTCACTTCTTTGAGTAATCATTGTATTGTCAGCCAAGGAAGGAAGGAAAGAAAGGAAGAAGGAAGGAAGGAAAGGAGAAAGGAAGAAAAGGAAGGGGGTAAGAGGGAGAAAAAGAGGAGAGAGGAATAGAGGAAGGGGAGGGAGAGAAAGAAGGAGGGAAAGGAAAGAGAGAAAAGGAAAGGAAAGAGGGAGGGAAAAAGAGAGGAAAGGAGGTTGGTAGGAAGGGAGGGAGGGAAAAAGAAATTTATAACATTCAGTATAAATGTAAATATTGTTTTTAAATTCACCACAGAATTATTGCCTGACAAATCACTGAAGTAATATTTTTATAGGATTGAAGAAAACAAGAATAGTATAATAGAAAGGATGCTCAGTTTAGAAAGAGGAGAACTGGGTTTGAATCCTGCTATCACTTACTTGTAAGCTGTTAGGGGAAACCAACTTGTATTAAGCACTTGTTTAATGTGTCAGAACTCTGCTAAGAGCTTTAGGGTTATTATCTCATTTAACCCATACAAGAACCTTGCAGGACAGGTGTTGTTATTATCCACATTTTACAGATGAGGAAACTGAAGCAAATATGTTAAGTGATTTGCCAGTCATCGCAGGATCTGCTAAGTATTTGATGCTCTATTTCCTAACTCTAGGCTTAATAACCCATTAATTATTCCACCTAGCTCTATGATCTTGACATTAAATTCTCTGAGCTTCTGCTCCTCACCTATTAAAGGAGGATTATTACATTTCCACTGGTTATCTGATAAAGATATTGTTAGAAAAATGCTTTATAAATCTTAATATTTAGGAAAACATTTTCTGAATCTTTGTACCTAATTAGATTTTTGTAGGACCCACAAACTTGCCTGTATAAGGAATTTTGAGAAGCCAGTTTTTGAGGACATAATATATGAGAAAACTTAAAAAGTTATTAATTTAAAAGTTGTTAGTTTCCTGAATACCTCCCTTTCCTTGTAATTGGTGAATCAGATTTCTCCTTCAAAGAACTCAGTTACTCTAAATAAAAGTTAAACTCTTCTTTACAAAAGGCTTCTATTTTCTTTTAGTATGAATTTCCCATTGATGCTACTACACACATTAAAAAAAAAGAAAAGAAAAGAAAAGAAACACTGGAGCTATTTAAAAGAATTTTATTTTTTTGGTGGTTGGGGTAGGAAAGACTTTCTCAAGGATGAGATCATAGCTGATATACTGTTTGCAGAAATCATTCTTAAGCATCATTCTTCCTGTGTGTATGTGTATGTGTGTATGTGTGTGCATTTCCATACTGAAAAACTGCAATCAAGTTCTAGACTTGCTCACTCACTTCATCGTATTCTCTAGGCAGCAGAAATTGAGCCCTTTACAAAAAATATTACATTTTATATGTATACACACATAAACATATATGTATACACATGCAAACATGCATGTACACACATAAACATGTGTGTATGTACACACACAGGGTGGGGATTAAAGATATAATGCCCCTGCAACCTGGAAAATTTGCATTAAAATTCTTGGCCCTCCCTTTGTACCAGAGAAGTCTCTTTTTGTTGTTGTTTTTTGTTTTTTCTGTTTTCTGTTATGGGATGTCTATAGCACCACAATGTAAAATTTAACTTGATACTATATAGTTATATTTAATGAATTTCTGAATTTCTAAACTTTTTCTGTCATCTGCTGATCTAAATGTCATCTGTGGCTTCCACAAAACTTCCCCAAAATTCCCATTAAATTTCTTATGCTGATCTGTTATATATCAAAATTGTAATGGGGACAGTTGTGATGTAACAGGAATACTATATCAATACATATATAATAAGAAGAAGCAATACCCTAGGGTTGGATCAGGATAATAGAATATTGAAATACTTTAGAATGGGAAGGAGATGATTATTATCACCACTTCATACAAAGTAAACAATAAGAGAAAACTAAGATGAAAAAACTGATTGGGTATATAAGTATCTTTCATTTCAAGTCTGTAGGGATTGTCTTGAACTCATCATAACCAATGTTTTGGCTATTCCTAATGTGCACATCTTAGTTTAAGGCTTTTTAAATTGGGGAAGTGTATTAGCAAACTAACAAATCTCTTCAAGATCTTTCTGAGTTTTCATTTTCTATAAAATGAGGATAATAATACTTGCTCTTCATATAATGGCTTATAGGGGATCAAATCAAGTTAGGTAAGCATAGAATATTGATTTTTTATGTTTTAAAGCTTTTTATTTTCAAAACATATGCACAGTTTTCAACATTCACCCTTGCAAAACCTTGTCTTCCAAATTTTTTCTCCCTGCCTTCCCCTCAGCCCCTCCCCTAGACAGCAAGCAAAATGTATGTTAAACATATGCAATTCTTCCATACATATTTCCACAATTATTATGCTGCACAAGAAAAATCAAGTCATAAAGGGAAAAATTAAGAAGGAAAACAAAATGCAAGCAAACTACAATAAAAAAGTGAAAATTCTATATTGTGACAGTCTCCACAGTCCTCTCTTTGGGAAGAACACTATAAATTTGATGTATTGTTGTTACTAATTTTATTTTTATTTTCATTTGTTACATTGTTTTCTAGATATTAAAATTTATTTTGTAGTCTAACATTAAACAATTAAGAGAAACTGTTGAGGTAGAAATGATGGGAAACTTAGAAGTTTCCACTTTCTAAGAAGTGACCACTGAGGGACAGCTAGGTGGTACAGTGGATAGAGCACCAGCCCTGAAATCAGGAAGACCTGAGTTCAAACCTGATCTCAGACACTTAACACTTCCTTAGCTATGTGACCCTGGGCAAGTCACTTAGCCCCAATTGCCTCACTAAAAAAAAAAAAAAAAAAAGTGACCATTGTATATTTGAATTTGTGGTAGACAAGGAAGGAAAGTCAACTGTTCTCTAACATACAGGCTGCATTTGGGGAGAACTGGTTTTAGTAAATTCAAAAATAAAAGAAGTGGAATGTTGTGGCCTCAAATTCAATTGGGGAAATTGGATGGGATGCATTAAATCCTCATGACATAAAGAATTTTAGTGAGAAAATAAATTCATTGAACAGCTTAAATTTTTAAATGCTATGTAGAAACATTATTTGGTATGACTCTTTGGATGGGGGAAAGAAGGAATACAGATAGAAATGTAGTCAATATAAAAACATAGTATAACAATTAAAAAATACAGTTTTAAAAAGACTTTTATAAAAGATGAATGCAAAATCAAGCAGCTGAGGATAATTCAAAAGAGGTATCCATATTTCTAAAATTAACATCAGAACTTTTAACTTCAAACAGACTGAAAATGGTTGCTAGAGATATTAATAGGTTATTATACACACACACACACACACATATACACATACAATAGAAGCAAAAGCAAGATCAAAGAAGGGGTAGGAATGTGTCTCATAAATTAATTTCAAACAGAAAAAAGAAAAAAATACTCAAACTCTTTTACTTTCTTTACTACATGGAACAAATTTCTGAATCAGAACCAAATTATTTACAACAGAGTAGAAATTCAAGATAAGTGAGTACACAATAAAAGAATACCCATTTGCACTCAATGAGTTCAAATCATCATTGTTGAGTAAACTGCATGTTAGGACATAGATACAATTGTTGAGCCACTATTCATGATGAGAGAGATAAAGAGACTGAGAGAGATAGAGACAGAGAGACAGAGAGACTAAGAGAGACAGAAAGAAACAGAAAGACAGAGACAGAGAGACAGAGAGAGACCAAGACAGAGACAAGACACAGAGATACAGAGAGACACAGAGACAGAGAGAAGAAAATAATTGAGGATGATGGGAGAGATGTAACCAGACTGGAGCTTGGCTAAAGCAATTCCAATATTTAAAAAAGGGAAGAGGAGGGATCCTACAAACCAGGGTTGGTGAGGTTGACATCAGTCTTTGGTAAAAATTCTAGAATATAATAATCAAAATAATGATTAGTAAGCATTTAGAAATGGAAAAACTGATCATTAAAAGAGCCAACTTGGGTTCATCCAGACCAGAAGAGGTCATGACAAGCTACTCTAATTTCTTTGATCCACAGGATTATTAGACTAGTAGAAGAGGGGAAAACAAAAAAATATATAAAATACTCAGATTACAGCAACATGATCTAGCAGTTGTTCATTATATCCATATGAACAAGAGAGAAAGCTGTACACCTACTGTACAGTTAGGTGAATTCAAAACTGGTTTAATGATTGGGCTCAAAAAGCAGTGATTAGTGAAACAATGTCAATCTTGAATGAGATCCCTGCTAGAGTTCCATAAGGATCTCTCATTGATCCTGTTCTATTCAATATTAAAAAAAAATAATTAATTGAATAGTGGCATAAGTAGCATGCTTATGAGGCTTATAGATAGAGGCTGCCCTGATATTTATGCAATATTTTAAATATGGGATATCCCAATAGTTTTAGTGCAGGTATAAGCTATTAAAGACTAAGACTTTGGCGATTATCATTAAGCTTTCTCACTTGCTCTTCTCAACATCTATGTAATGACAGTTCTACAAGTATTATTATGATAATCCCATTTTATTGATCAGGAAACTGAGGACCAATGGAATTAATTCAGTGGTCTTCAAAAGAATGTGCAAGATGATCCATTGGTGAACAAAAAGATGACATTAAATATATTTGTTGTTTCATTTCAGCAGTATCCTTACTCTTCATGACCCCATCTGGGAGTTTTCTTGGCAGATACTAGAATGGTTTTCTATTTCCTTCTCCAGCTCATTTTTTTAGATAAAGAACTGAAACAAACAGGGTTAAGTGACTTGCCCAGGGTCATATAGCTAGTACGTGTGTGAGGCTGGATTTAAACTCATGAAAATGAGTTTTTCTGATTTCAGGTCCTATACTCTATTCACCATGCTACCCCTACCTGCTCATTAGACATACAGAAGGCAGTACAGCTGTGCACTGGCAGCCACTATCTGTCTTACCTGCCCTTCTTTCCCTTTTCTGTACCTAATGATTCTTATACTAGAAGGTCAGTTAGGCATGTCTCTTCACAGACAGAATGGTAGGGAGATAAGCAGCCTAGTGGACAGTAGATATATAGCAAGAGACTGAAACTATGGCTGCTGCTTTGGTGTCAACTGCCATTGCCCAGAATCTTAAACAACTCTACAGACTTCAGTCTTATTCATAACCTCCTTCTCATCAGACAATTTAGAAGTAAATGAAGGTTATTTGCTACCAGGAAACCAGGATATCTACCCAGGTGTTTTACCTCTTGCCCTGCATTGACCCTTCCTCCCCACTTGGAACAACTTATCTTCTGGCCCTGGAGTCTGACCTTCAGAAACCATTAATCTCTCACCCCAGTGAGAAAAGGTAGAAATTTACCCTAAATGAATTTTAACAAAAAACCTTTTTTGTAATAGATAAATGAGTCTAAAAATGAGTATCATGATTTATTTCCTAAGTATGGCCAGCAATGCACTTCCTTTATCTGGATCTCTGAAATCCTTTGAAATCTTTTTGAGATAATTTTTTCAATCCAAACAGCTGTAAAAACCACATATTATAACAAATTGAACTTAGAACCAGACCTTAAAATCACTATATCACAAACTGATAATCCAAAAATATTTAATTACATTGTTCTCATTAAAAATGAGAATTTTTTTAGTGAGATCAAAATTTGTTTTTGTGCCCTTAATAAATTAAATGATCAAAAATATTTATTTCTTCATTATCAATGCATTATGCTGTTGTGTTAATATATGCATATAATTGGTAGTTAGGGGAAAATGTTTATACATATATAAGAGGCAGCTTGGCATAATGGATAGAGAATAGGCCTTAGAGCCAGCCAAACTTAGGTTTAAGTCCTATTTCTGACACATAATAATTATGACCATAGCAAGTCATTTAAACTTTGAGTGCTCTAACTACTGGTCTTGAACTCAAATAGAAATAAGGCCAACGAAATAGTATATAAGGTTCCTGAAGGGCAACATATTGATTTATAAAGCCATAACTTAAACATCATCTATCTTCTATTGTACTTTTGTTTATTATTTTGTTGAAAAATTTCTCAATTTCATTTTAATCTTGTTTTAGCGGCACTTGTGAGTGTTGTTTTTTGCTGTCTCTACTCTAGGTCATAAAGACTATAAGTTACAGAGAAAATCCTACACTGGTAGAGGGAGTTTTCTAAGTTCATTACTTAGCTCCTATAATGAAGGTATGTACATAAAATTTTACAGCTAATAAGTATCATTATTGGAATTTGAATCCATTAGGTCTTCTTGATCCTTCCCACTATACCAAGGACAAGAAATTTGTAGAAAGATCTAACACTGGATGACTGAATTAGAACGCCAAATATATTCTGACAGACTAGTAAGCAGTTCTATTTAATGAGATATTTTAATAGAGATAAAAGTCAAGCCCTGCTCTTGTGCTTAAAATACAGAAAAGCATGGAAAAATTTGTATGAACCATTGCACAATAAAATAAGCAGAGCCAATAACATTAAAAAAATGAGTAGAATAAGATAAATTGAAAGGACTACAATAAAATGATTTAAATTGAAGTTGATAAAATGATGAAAAGACACATACCTCCTTTGTAGAAATTAGGGTCTATGGTATGGATTAAATATTAGTAATATGCCATTATAATTATTAACTAGTTTTAAGCTTCAAGACAATATAATGGCCATTCAGATACGTGTAATTTCCTCTACTGGTACTTTATGAATTAAAGAAAAAGTTAGGAGTATAATCACAATTGTTCTATACCCACATTTAGGAAAATTTCTATCATTTATAAAGATTCAGGTTTGTTTCTCCTTAATTTACATTTTTATTTTTAACTAATTGACTAATGACTTCTTTTTAGGTGAGGGAAAATTTGAATAATCAGACACATTGGTAAGGAAATAGCTAAGTATATTACAGTACCAACTGGTACCAAGAAGAGCAGTTGGGAAAAGAGCAAACCTTTTCTTGGAACTTACTTCAATCCTTGAGAAGATGGGTACAACTGGCAACATCAATCTCAGTCTTTTGCTCCAAGATGATGTCTGTAGGGCCAGTGGCTTTTCTTGGTCTCCCCCTTCACTTCACAGTGTAGTTCTTTTTCTTTTTCATTTGCCAAGTGCTCCTATTCTGACTAGGAAGGTGTCCAGAGATTGGTAATAACTACTGAAAAGTTAAGATGTGTTCTCACCTGATAAATTAAGATATTTCATCTTATCACTCAATTTAAGTAGAGTAATCATTGAAGATGCCCCCATCCCTACAGTAAACATAGACTCAGGTTTTTTGTTGTTTTTTTTTTTAACATACTTATTGATTTTGATTATTTTTCTTCCTCTTTTAAAAAAAATCTTTTTAAGGAATGGCTTTTAGATAAAGGATATATGAGGGAATACAGTAGAAATGTAAAATGTAGGTGATGTTAAAGCAAAAGATATCAATTAAAAATCCAGTTTTTAAAACTTTTTAAAAAATTGAACCACTTAGAAACAAGGCACATTCCTCCTTCCCTCCTCCATCTGAAATCAAAACCCAGGTTCACTTCTATCTGAGGTTTTATTTTGTCTTCTCAAAGAAGTCTGCATGCTGGATCTGCTGGGGTTACAACCTCTCTCCTTACTCCCCCCACCCCAACTGCCTCCAGGCCAACCTTATCTTCTGTCTATGATCATTTCATTAGAGTATCACAGCAGTGTCTTAAAAACCAGACTTCTATCATGTCCACTTTTGAAAAATAGAATGAATTTGACCTTTTAGAGCCCTCAACAAAGCTAACCCACAAATCTCATATCTATTGGTGAATAGCTTCAAATTATAAGAATGTCTACTCAATTTAACATGGATTCGCTTAGAGAGCCAATGCTTTATTTACCTCAGGCTCACAGGCTTAAAGTTTCAAATTGGACTTGAATTTTTTGATGTTCAAATCAAGTTCTGATGAAGAAATGCAATCTCTGATTTTAGAAATTGGTAGGGGTAGGCTAAAATATTGAAATGACTTCTTGAACATTAAATAGATATTTTTTTAAAAATCTATTATTTCATTTTAAGTGAATCAGACACATGCGGATTATATTTCCTTGAACTACACAGGGTTTTAACAATTAAGGGAATTTGATTTGGGTTTTATTGAATTCAAAACATTTGGAACCTATTTCCTATTCCTTACCTCCCTTGATCTTATTGGGTGTTCTCTTGTCCAACACAGTCTCTTCATTAATGGATTTTACTGAATAAAAAGAAAATAAAAAAGATGAGAGAATTGGAATACTCAAAAGTGGAGTGAGAAGTCTTAATAACCAAAACCTAGTCATTATGTCTCATGACTGAGGCCACATAATAAAATTAAAGAAGTTCTAGAAGTGGAATCAGAATATGCCTGGGTTTCCATCCCCACTCTGAGGTTATGTAACCCAAGTCTAGCATTTCAGAATCTAGACTTACACAGACAATGAACAATATGAGGCCTTTCTCTAAAATTGCTCCCTCATTGATTCATTTTTGCCTCAACTAATAGCTGGTTTTGAAAATTTTCAACATATAAAGCAAATATAGTTCCTTCTTAGGAGCTTTTGTTTACATGGGGGGGGGAATTCACATATTAGCATCTAAGAAAACAACACATATTAGCTACAGAGTATACATTTGTGTTCACAAAATGCAGAATATATAAAAGAATCACTGTACTCCATAAAACAAATCAGTGCAAAGATCTTTCTTTCATAAGTCATAGCCTTAAGGTTCCGGACTGTTCCCTAAAGAATTACTTGGGATTTTTAGAGCAGTTACACCATTCCTATTGATATTTCATTATCTGAAAAATGTGTAGTAATAGCAAAGGGCAAAACCTTACTCTTTTCCACCTCTGTTTTGTGATCTTTATGCCACACTGATTCTTTGGGAATTGGGAAAGATAAGTGCAATACTCCCTCAAAAGGAATGAAAATGGTAGCATGGTGTTGTTAGTAGCATGTAGTGGGGTAGAGACTTAAGATTCATTTAAGAAAGTAGGGGAGAAGTAATGGGTTTGGACAAATGTGACTGGAAGATATATAGCCTATACATAGGGAACTCTCAACTCACTCTAGGAAAAGAGTTATAGGTCTAGATGAGAGTGTATAATGGAAAGAGTGGTAGGCTCAGAAAGAACATTATTTGTCACATCTGTACATGTTGTCTTTCTTGATAGACTGACTATAAGATCCATGATGACAGGAATAGATGATCTTACATGTGTATTGATTAACTGATTGATAATTGCAATAACTATAACTGGCATTTATATAGCGCTTTAAGATGTCTGTAGCTCTTTTTATGTCTCATTCCATTTGATCCCCATATCTACCTTATGAAAGAGAGTCTCTTTTGCAAACAATAGAATAGGGAATTAGAATGATGAAGTAGCTTCCTTTTGGTCACATGGATAGTAGTTGTTACTGTCATTGCAATACTTATCATTGTTTGTTACTTTTATTGTTTTTATTCTTGCTGTAATGTATTAAGGTTCTTTCTAAGAGCTTCACTTGATGAAACCTTGTGTCATTTTCCATTTGCTTATAAATTAATTTTTTAATTATATTTTTAAAAATGCATGGAATAAAATTAGCATTTTCATAACATGATTCAATAAAAAGGATGATTGTATATAAAATTGAAAATCTATGCACAACTTGCTATTCTTTTAAAAATATAACAAAATTACCATGTAAATTTTTTTTCTTCCCTCCTCCCCACTCCACCCTAGAGATAGCTATCATTAGACACAGACAGGATCATGTGTGTGTGCGTATGTGTGTGCATGTATGTGTGTAACATTTCTATTCATTAGTTCTTTCCTTGGATGCAGATAGAGTTTTTCTTTATATATCTTTTGAAATTAATTTGCATATTTATAATAGATAAAATAACTTTTTTGCTTAAATTGTTCTTAAAAACAATATTGCTATTATTATGTGCAATATTCTCTTAGTTCTGTAGATTTCATTCTTCATTATTTCGTACAAGGCTTTCTATTTCTTTTTTTTTTAATTACTGAGCTCATCATTTCTTATAGTATTGTAGTATTCCAATACAATTATATATTTGTTCAACCATTCCCCAGTTGATGGGCATCCCTGCAATTCTTAGTTCTTTGCCACCACAAAGAGAGCTACTATAAACATTTTGGCACATTTAAGATCTTTTCCTTTTTCTCCCATCACCTTTGGAAACAGACCAAGTAATGGTCTTGCTGAATCAAAGGATAGAGGAAGTGTAATAACTCTTTGGGCATAATTCCAGATTGTTCTACAAAATAGAACATTTTACAATTCCACCAACAAAAAGTTAGTGTCCCAATTTTTCCACATCCTAACATTCATCACCTTCTCCTTTTATTATTTTAGCCAATCTGGCTAAATAAAATATTTCAAGGTTGTTTTAATCTGCATTTCTCTAATGAATAATGATAGAGAGCAATTTTATATGACTATAAATTGTTAGAATTTTTTCACTGGAAAACTGCCTGTTCATATTCTTTGACTCTTTATCAATTGGGGAATGACTTGCACTCTTACAGTTTTTGACAAAATTCTAATTATTATCTGCCAAGGGAAAGGCAGGAACTATATAAGCAAAACTACAAAACACTTTCCACACAAATAAAGTCATATTTAAACAATTGGAAAAATATCAAGTGCTCTTAGATAAGTCAAGATAATATAATAAAGATGACAATACTACCTAAACTAATCTATTTATTTGGTGCTATGTCAATCAAACTCCCAGAAATTATTTTACCTAGAAAAAAATTACAACAAAATTCATCTGGAAGAACAAAAGGTCAAGAATTTCAAGGGAATTAAAAAAAAGCAAATGAAGGTGGCATAGCTGTACCAGATCTAAAACTATATTATAAAGCAGCAGTCATCAAAACCATTTGGTACTGGCTAAGAAACAGAATAGTTGATCAGTGGAATAGGTTAGGTTCACAGGACAAAATAGTCAATGACTATAGTAATCTAGTCTTTAACAAACTCAAAGACCCCAGCTTTTGGGATTAAAAACTCACTATTTGACAAAAATTGCTGGGAAAATTGGAATCTAGTCTGGAAGAAACTAGACATTGACCCACACCTAACACCATATGCCAAGATAAGGTCAAAATGGATTCATGATCTAGACATAAAGAATGATATTATTAACAAATTAGAAGAATGTAGGATAGTTTGCCTCTCAGATCTGTAGAGGAGACAAGAATTTGTGACCAAAGAAGAACTAAAGATCATTATTAATCACATTAATCACAACATTTGACTATATCAAATTAAAAAGTTTTTGTACAAACAAAACGAATGCAACCAAGATTACAAAGGAAGCAATAAACTGGGAAAATATTTTTACATTCAAAGGTTCTGACAAAGCCCTTATTTCTAAAATATATAGAGAATTGACTCAATTTTATAAGAATTCAAGTCATTCTCCAATTGATAAATGGTCAAAGGATAAAAGCAGACAATTTTCAGATGAAGAAATTGAAACTATTTCTAGTCATATGAAAAGGTGCTCCAAATCACCATTGATCAGAGAAATGCAAATTAAGACAACTCTGAGATACCACTACATACTTGTAAGATTGGCTAAGATGACAGGAAAAGATAATGACGAATGTTGGAGGGGATGTGGGAAACCTGGGACACTAATACATTGTTGGTGGAGTTGTGAATGGATCCAACAATTCTGGAGAGCAATTTGGAACTATGCTCAAAAAGTTATCAAACTGTGCATACCATTTGACCCAGCAGTGTTTCTACTGGGCTTATATCCTAAAGAGATCTTAAAGGACAGAAAGGGACCCACATGTGCAAAAATATTTGTGGCAGCCCTTTTTGTAGTGGCTAGAAACTGGTAACTGAATAAATGTCCATCAATTGGAGAATGGCTGAATAAATTAGGGTATATGAAAGTCGTATAGCAAGAAATGACCAGCAAGATGATTTCAGAGAAGCCTGGAGAAACTTACATGAACTGATGATAAATGAAATGAGCAGAACCAGGAGATCATTACACACAGCAACAAGACTGTACAATGATCAATTCTGATGGACATGGTTCTCTTCAACAATGAGGTGATTCAAACCAATACTAGTTGTTCAGCGATGAAGATAGTCATATACATCCAGAGAGAGGCCTGTGAGAACTGAGTGTAGACTACAACATAGCATTTTAATGCTTTCTGTGAAGGTGTGTTTGCATTTTGTTTTCCTTCTTAGGTTTTTTTTTTTCTCTTTCTAGATGTGATTTTTCTTGGGCAGCAAGGTAACTATAGATATGTATACACATTAGATTTATCATATATTTTAACATATTTAACATGTATTAGAGTACTTGCCATCTAGGGGAGGGGATGGGGGAGAAGGAGGGGAAAATTTGAAACAGAAAATTTTGCAAAGGTTAATGTAGAAAAATTACTCGTGTTCTGTAAATAAAAATAAAAAAAACTTTAATAAAAGTAAAAATATTCCAATTATTTTATGTGAATTTTCCTCCATCTTATGTTTACTCACTATTTTGCTTCTCAGCATTTCTTTTCATCCCATCTCTGTTATCACCTTTCTTTGCCGCTTACCTTCTTATTCCTCATTTTACCTATACTAAAATTCTGGCTTTTCTCTTCTCTTCTCATCCTTCTAATCTTAATTTATTCACCTTTTTAAAAGTCCCTCCCCCATCCTATCACTGAGTTTTCTCACCTCTCTAGAAGTTCTGAGGACTTGTAAAATTCTTCAGATGTCCACTTTGTTTCCTCTTTAACCCAGATAATAGTAAGATTCCAACATTATCAGCCTTCTGCCCCCACGTTTCTTCCATATTAGTTTTTCCTTTTATGCCTCATTTTATGAGATAATTGCTCTTTTTTATTTATAAATTACTTTTTAAAGCACCACATAATAGAAATTGAGGGACAGCATTCAAATTCAATATACTTCTGTACTGTATGCTTATATATATATGTGTGTGTGTATACATGTACATATATTAAGATGGTATGATCCATTCATTTTGAAGGTTATTTTGCTCACAAGTACATTTCAGGAAGAACTTCTACAATTTCCTTTGAAACAACGGACATTTATTTTCGAGGAAAAGAAAATAAACAGTTCTTTAGAGGATGTGAATGAAGTGGTAAGTGTGCAGAGAAATTTCCTCCCAATGAAGCCTTTTTCAGATAGCACAAAAGCTGTGAACACTTTTTCTGGAGGAAACTGAAACCAACTTAAAATAAGTCTGATTTGGAGCACAGAGGCAAGGTTATGCTTCAAAGATCTGTTCTGGGCTCTTTTGTTTGTTTGTTTGTTTGTATTGTTTCTTTGGGGCCAATTGAAGGAACAGTTTAGTTTGCTTCTTTTTGAAATGTGACTCTTTTAGATTCTTTAGATTCATTTCTTCCAAAAAAGACAGCATCTTCCCAGTTCATCTTCATTCTCATGAAAAAATATGGTGAAAGGTTAGATGGGGTAACAAGCCTGCAAAGTCTAAAGGGACTCTGAATGTCTGAGTCTACCCCACAGAACTGCAAAGCCTTGCCACCATACCACTGTGGTCTATTTTTTTTCCCCAGAGAGCTTGTGGTTAACTGAGTCCTGTAATTGAAGTTTCCAAGCCTCTTCCCCTGACAAAAATATTATAGGCTTTAATATAAGTTTACTGATGGCTGTGCAAAGGGCAAGGAAAAAAAAGAGAGAATCACTGCAGCTGGGGCTTATTTTTATAATCATCATTTTAAAATCATCATTATAATCATCATTAACATTTTTAAGATCTTACTATATTCAAGGAACTTGGGATAAAAGGAGAGAAAAGACTGGGTACTTGCTGAAAAGGAGCATTCAGTCTATGGAAAGAGTAATAAAACCAGATCAGTATCAGTTCAGGGAAATATATTTGGTGCCAACTCAATGGATAATTAAATGTCTTCTGTGTGAGAGCTGCTCCAAATGCTAAAGGATTTCAGAAGATAAAAGATGGTATTTGGGATCCTTTAACCCAGTTTTGATTTCCGACTCTGTCACATATTACCTCTGTGTTTTTGGTGGAGTCACTAAAATGTATTAGTCCTCATTTTGTTTAAATGTAAAAACAAATGAATTTATTAATTGATGAGCTTTCCAGGTTGGATCGGTGGACAGGCCAGTGACATCATAGAAGTCAATATCCACTAAAACAAAGATTAGAATGTATGGTTCAAGGATACCAAGAGCCAGAACATTTTCCCACAGCTGCTGGTGATAATACACTCATTCCTGATACCCCAAACTAACTCTGCTTTCAAGGAGGTTGTGTTGAAGGGACTGTTAAATGAGCTGAATCAACTGGTCCCTACCCTTGTCTCACATGGTAGGGAAGCTGAAGCTGCTGGGTAGGGAAAACAAACAATCAAACAAATAAAAACAAGGCATCCATGATCATTGAAATTGAGACAAATGATGTGAGGATCCAAGATGCCGTAAAGGTATCCTGAAGGTTTGTATGCTTTTTATAAACAGCAATTCCCAGAATTGCATTGTCCCAGAATTGATGGGAAAATGTTCATCTTTGACAAGCTAGCCATGAGTTCAGGCAGCTAGCTGACCCAGTAGGTAGAATATTAGGCCTAGAGTCAGGAAGATTTGAATTCAAATCTAACCTTAGTTATTTCTTTATTGTATGACCTTGCCCAAATCTGACTTTGTTTCCTTATTTGTAAAATAAGGTTAATAATAGCACCTATTTCTCAGAGTGTTATGAGGATCAAATGCAGTAATATTTATAAAGTGCTTAACATAGTGCCTGGCACATGGTGAGTTCTTAATAAATGTTTGTTCCCACTTCCTTACCCAAGGGCTGTAATACTGTCCTCTTGAATGATCCTGCAAGGGCTCTCAGACAGATAGCCATTTTGGGAAGTCACCAAATCATCCCAAACTTATGTTCAAGCCAAGGAACAGAAGTTGAAGCACACTAGGAACCATATGAGGCTACAAGAACTAATAATTTTCATTCCTATTAGAGATTTAGAGTCACTAACAACAAATAAATAAATGAATATATGAATAAATATATGAATATAAATAAATGAACAAATATATAAGTGAATGAATGATGATAGAAAAATGAATTAATGAATAGATAAGTAAACACACAAATAAATAGATTTATAGCTGGAAAGATAAACACATATAGGTAAATAGATTAAAAAAATAACCTGAATGAAAGAGTTAAAAGAAAGGTTGGATTAGTTGGTTTGTTGAGTCATTCCAAGTTGAAATTATATAATCATTTTTAAGATTAAAAAAAGATAAAACATTACTCAAGAATAATATTTCCCACTAATGAATTATAGACTGTTCATGTTAAAAGGGAACATATACAACTCTGATAGCTTGTCCAACTTCTCTGGGAACATCCCTGCTTTAAATATTAATATTGTTCTTGAATTGTGGGATAGGGAGTGGCAACTGGGGTTAGAAAGAATGGTAAATAGGATCTATTGTAGCATTTACAAAGGTGTTTTGACTGAAATTTCTTTTTAGGAGCCCAGAATGTAAACTGAATTTGTCGATAACCAGGATGGACTGGGATTGACAGAAGTGAGGAATGGAAAAACAAAAGAAAACAATTTGCTTTGGGTAAGCTGATTGCCTTCCATTTACAGGGCTTCCTAATATCATATGCCTTATACTCATTACTTTGATAGTGTAGGTCTATTTTTTTAGTGAGCAAACTCCCCTAATCCTCCTCCTTCAAAAAATTTAAATTTTCTGGGCTCCCATTCCCTTCAGAGTTGTACTATGTTCCCCATCTTGACTTGTTTGTAAATCAGTTCAACTCTAGATTGTCTTCTTTTCCTGAGTCTCTTATTCATCTATAGTTCATAGAACTTGCTTTGCCAGCCTTCAGTCTTGAATTGCTTCCACCATCCATTAAATGCCTTTGCTCCTACTTACCTATAACTATATGAAGCAGAAGAAAATAAAGAAACTGATGGTATCCACTATAAATTTCTATTGCATAATTTCAATCGGGATCTCACTGCAGCCAGTAAATACTTTTATACTACCCCAAGAGATACACTATCTTACTCACTATAATGACTTTTCTGTACCTTTTCAATCATCCTGTGGTTCTTGCTTCCTGAATTCTTTCCCAAGAAATTTGCTTCACATTTCACTGAAAAAAGTAAATAGCTCAAATATCTGCCTATTTCATATCATATCATTCAGATACTTTCTGTCACTATTTTCTCCTTCAGCCAACTCCCATATTATACACAATGAGATGACCCTTCTCCTTGCCATTCCATTCTGGCTTCTCTAGTTAATTGCTTTCTCTGCCATCCCTATTCTTTCTAAACTTCAAACATCCTTTATCTACTAGCTACTTCTCTAACACTTGCATACATGCCAGTGCCTCCTTCATCAAACCAAAGATTCCTGATATGTCCAATCTTGCTATTCCTTATCCTATATTTCTCTTTTTTATGACTATATTCCTTGAGAAAGCCAGTTCTGACCATTGCTTCCACTTTTCCCCCCACATTTTTCTCTTTTTTCCCCATTCTGAAGGCTGACTTCTGATTTCATCATGCAAATGAAACTTCTTTCTCTAAAAATATCAATGACTTTTAAATTTTCAAGTCAAATTTCCTTTTTCTCAATCTTCTTTCTTGATCTTTCTGAAACCTTTGACAATATCCATCAGCTTCTTTTGATACTCCCTTCCCTCTAGATTTCCCCAACATTATTCTCATTATTTTCTTCATACCTCATTTTCCTTTGCCATATCTTTATCCAGGTCATTCTCACTCTCTGTGGAAATAATTCAATACTCTGTCCTAGGTTCTCATCTCTTCTCTCAATCCCATAGATTCCCATTATTATGGGATTATGATCTCTTTTCCAATGATTCTCAGAACTACTTAATCATCCCTACACTCTCTCCTGTTCTCTAGTCTTAAATTTTTAACTACCTATTGAATATTTCAAATTGAATATTCCTTTTCCTCAACATATTCAAAATTGAATTCATCATTTTATTGTCTAAGACTTTATCCCTTTCCTACCCAATACCAATTCCATAATGAATAAAATGGATGGCAGAGAAAACTCATTTATTTAAATTATTGTAGAAAAAAATATCAGAGAAGGTATACATAGAATATATACCAGACAATATAGAATAAGGGAGTTCTCTCCAATACTGGGAGCAAGGTAGCTCAGTCCAAAGCAAGTTCTAGATAACCTCCATAAGTGGAGCTAAGATGGCAGAATAAAGGCAGAAACTTATACAACTTCTCCCCCAAACTACTCCAAATTCCTTTAAATAATAACTCTAAACAAATTTTAGAGCATCAGAACACCGCCAAAAAGATGGAGCAAAACATTTTCCAGCTGAAGGCAATTTAGAAGGTCAGCAGAAAAAGTCTGTGGCATCACGGTGTGAGTCCAGTGCAGTCCTGGTGCAGGCTGTGATAGCCCCAAGCCCAGCATCAGCTAAATAGGACCTCTAAATCAGAGGCAGTATTGGTGACTTCCAGAGCTCTTAGCCCAGAGACACCAAAGAAGATTTGGAAGATCAGCAGAAAAAGTCTGTGGAACCAGAGTGAGAGTCCAGTATGCAATCCCAATTCTAGCCACATCAGTGTAATCCTGGCCTCATCGTGGGCCCAGCACCAGTAAGGTGGCACCTCTGAATCAGCAGTAGAGCTGGAGTCTTCTGAACTTGTCAGCCCAGGATGCCAGGGAGGACTTAGAAAATCAGTGGAGAAGGTCTGTGGTAGCGGCATGAGGTACCAGAGCAGATGAGGAGAGCAGCTCCAGCCCCAGCATCAGCAAGCATACTAGATCTTACAGCTATCACCTTCCTAATCAATTAACTGCAGTAGCTCCCTGTCCTCTCCAGGATAAAATATAAAATCCTCTGGTATTCAAAACCCTTCAGAACCTGGATCCTTTTTATTATTTGAGTTTTTTGTTTGTTTTTACTCTTTTTTTCCCTTTCCTTCCATATATTCTATAATCCAGTGGAACTGACCTCATTAGTGTTCTACAAGTCACTCCAACTTCTGCCTCCATTCATTATCTGTGGCTCTCTCCCATATCTGAAATTCTCTCCCTCCTCATCTCTATCTCTTGGCTTCTTTCAAATCCCAGATAATATCTCACTTTCTTAAAGAAGTCTTTCCCAATCCTCCTTAATGTTAGTGCCTTTCCTCTCCTGATTATCTCATATACATACATATACATTTATGTGTATATATACATATGTACAATATATACATATATATCTTATTTATACATAATTATTTGCATGTTGTTTCCCCCAGTAGCTTGTGATCTCATTAAGAGCAGGTACTTTTTGTTTTGTCTTTTTATCCTCAGTGTTTAACACTGTACTCAGCACGTAATATGTTCTTAATAAATGCTTGTAGACTTGTCTTCACTTGACAACCACCTGAATTCCAGGGTAAGAATTGGGTGGAAATGCTTAAGTCAGATGCTTTTCTTCACCTCCCAGACAACATACATTTAAAAGATGACATGTGAAGACAATGTCTTTGACTTTATTGTCTCACCTAAGTAGAAAATTAAAATGAATAGGCTAAGGCTTTCTAGATGTGACATATATAGGTAAATGGTATCTCGGCGATATTGTGGGAAAGTCATTTTTTCCAAGACAAGGGATCATATTGGGCTCCTTAAGTCACTTCCAAGCCAATTCCAGAAACTCATACTAGTAAAAAAAAAAGTCTGAGAAACATTTGCTTTCTTCACAGCATCCCCTGAGAAGAAGTATGAGTTACCTGAATGCTATGAACCATTCTGTCCATTCTGTACCAGGCTTTCACAGATTAGATTAGATATGGAAGGAACCTTAAAGTTCACTTAATCCATCTTTCTTTTTTACAGATAAAGAAGCTAAAACCTGAAAGGGCTTAGTGACCTTGAACAAGTATGTGGCAAACTATGATAGATCCACATGTGTTTTCACTCTAAACGCAGCATTCTTTTCTCTCTCTCTCTCTCTCTCTCTCTCTCTCTCTCTCTCTCTCTCTCTTGTCAGTGTGATACTATAGTAAGACTGATAAACTTGAACACTGAACTTGTACTCACATGACATGAATTAAAACCTGCTTCTACTATATACTGGCTATGTGACCTTGGATAAGCCAATTAGCTTCCCTAGAACTCAGTATCTCCATCTGTAAAATAAGGGGGTTGGACTATAAGTGACTTTAAGATTCCTCCTAGCTCTAAATCAATGGTATATAATTTTGTTTCCTGGATGAACACATGCACAGCTAATTGATCTCACTATAAAAAGAGAATAAAGAGAGCAAAAATCAGAAATGAATAATACAGGTAAGATGGTATCACAACTTCAATTTGCCCAGAGAAGTAAGAAATAAGCCAGCAATAGCCTTCTCAATCCTTCCAGAAATCATCTTTCACTTCTCTGATGCAAGCTTTAAATGATCTGATTAATTAGCCAACAACAATAGGTTTCCCCTTCTAATTCAACTCTGTTATTCAGATCAGATTCATTCTACAAGCAATTCAGAATATGAAGCTCTGAGTCAGATTCTTAGATGAGTCATAAAGGATATTGGGATATATGATTCCAAATGCCTAAAATAGGGTTGTAAAAATCTGGAAATAGAGAAAATTTAAAACTGTTTTCCTTATTCCCAGCTGTGAAAAGAACAAGGTTCTACAATAACATTTCCCTCCATTCATCACACTGATGCTTCCTTTCAAGGAGATTGCATGGGGATCACAATAGATTGCTAATTAAGAATCATAGAGGAAGAAACTGCTCATAAAAATGTTTCATTTCTAAAACATTCCTTGCCTTTGGTTGCCAAGGCTACCACTGAGCAGCCAAAAGGCAATTAGCTATGTGTTATCTGACTTGCCCCTGCTCAAAAAGGTGTTAAAAGATCACCACTTAATATAGTCTATCAACTAAGCAGTGATAGTAGATGTATTCTGGCAGCATTCAGGTACTATACACAAAATAATTGCACCTCCACTAATGTGCTCCAATTTACTTCTCATAAAATTGATGATCAGAGAGGTGTGCAATTGCTATAGTCAAAAATTGCTGTACATGGGGAAGTTGATAATATTAGAATGGAGATGTCATTGGAACTTAGATATCTTTTAGTCTTATCCCCTCATCTTAAAGATGGAGAAACTGAGATCCAGAAAGAAAATAGAAAACAAAAATTTACATGTTAATCATAAAATTAAGCTCTTCCAAGAAAAAAAATCCTTATCAACATGAAAGTAAAATATACTAAATCTGGCAAGAGAAGACTTGGGTTCAAATGATTCTCAGACTTTTATTATCTATGTGACTACTGTCAAATCACTTAAATTTTCTGAATCTCAGCTTCTTCATCTATAAAATAAAGACATTAGACTAAATAATTCAGGGGTACATTATAGCAGAGGCACAGTTGTAGTAAAGAGTACTATATTTGGAATCTGAAGAATTGGGTCCAAATCCTGACTCTGGCATTTGTTCCTTTGTAACTTTGGTTCATCTTTTAGTTTCTTTGTTTTTTGATCTGCTAAAATGAGGTTGTTGGTCTTAAGGACTCTTCCAACTCTGATTATGCTTAAGTGATCTCTAAGATTCCTCTTAGTTATTAATCAAGAATGCTGAAATTATGGTTTAAAATCATCATAAATAACCTAATATATTATTGATTACCAAGCTCTGTGATAGGGGTGATAAATGGGGTTTAGGTAAATATATCAGATACATTTTGGTAAGATCTTGAAAGCTGTTTTTTTCTTCATTTGTTCCCCCTACAATGAATACCTTCTAAATCTTTCTCTCTGAAAAGAGCTGTGTCCTTCACTGTTAAAGCGTATCCTGTTTACACCCAACCTGTACTTCCCTAGCCTCAGCAGAGGCCTCTATGCCTGTCCCAACATCCGGTGTGGAAAAGCATTCTCCTTTCTTAACATCACAACACCATGTTCTGAGAAGGTTTGGGAGAATTCTCTCACAGGAGTCTCAACAATTGGCCCTCACACCTTTTTGAAGTTCATAAAAAAAAACCTTTTGGCTCTCAATCTCTTTAGTCTAAGAAACAATGCTGGCCAGGATTCTCACAAAGTTGTCTAGGGAGGAGCACAGATGGAATTAAGTAAGCAAAATAACAGGTTTTTCATGAAATAAAGCTGTCTAGAAAGGCATTTGAAGAGAAGGCATAGCTAGTAGTTGATGGTGATGATCTATTATTTTTTGGATTTTTTTTTTACAAATAGCCAATATGCAATAATAAAGAGAGAATAAAATTTGAAGTCAGAGAAACTGGGTTTGGTCCCAGTTCAATTATTTTCTATTAGTTTGTTCAAATAATTTCCCTTCACTGAAAATTATTTTCTTCCTATTGGAAGAGATTTCCTCCACTCTATCAGTCAATTGATCTTTATTTATTCAGCACTTACTCTGTTCTAGGCATTGTGTTAAGCACTAGGGATACAAAGAAAAAAAGTACAAAGCCCCTGCTTTCAAGGATCTTCTAGTCTAGTCTAATTTTTACTCTGTGATCTCACAGACTTTTGGATTCATTCTTATGGAAAGAAAAAGGAACGAAAGGACAGATATGCAAAGGAGAAAGTCATTTAATTTAAAAAGATATTGCAGAAATTGTGGATTTTCCTGTAGACATGTAATAAACTTCATTGAGAAGTATAAGCCATAGGCTTCTGATGTCCTTTTGGCTATCTTCTGTGCATGAGTAAATCATTCCTAAGGTTTGTCTTGGACACATGAGTATAGAGGTGGTCTGGCATTTTAAACACTGAAAGCCAGAGGGTTCTTAACCTGGGTTGGTCAGTTTGGCAAGAAAAAGATTGGGAACTCTTGTCCTAAAGGCATGACTTCTATTGTATAATGAATTTAAAATGTCTTCTCAGCAAAGAGCTTTCCTATCCTTCCTACTAGATATTTAAGGATTCTCTGTAGCCACAATTTATAGCTTCTTAGGACTAAACCCTAGTCAGTTGATCCCAGAAATAAAAAGTCACAATTATTTTCCAGAAGGAAATCAGTCATCACAAGTCCAGAACTATTTCTGTTTTTGCCAGTTTATGAAATGTTTGCCTGTGACGTCATTAAAAAAAAAACCTCTATCCAAACAGTTTATTTCCCAGAGTACTGTTAGCAAACTAAGCATTTCCTTCTAAGTGGCAACTTCCTAAAGTTTATTCACTTTGCAGAGCAAAATGATCCAAGGCACAGTTAGCTATGGGATGACCCAAAATGAAGTTATGATAACATATAACTGATACTCCCCCTACTCCTTGAAATTATGAATTATAAGCAGTATCTATTAATTAAATGGTATATTATTTACCAAAAAATTCTGACCTTTGGAGAATGTGTAGTCATGTGACTGTCTTTTTCTCTTTTGCTCCGGATAAAAGCATTTCCGAGCTGATTAAAACACCTCACACTTGATCACACAAATACATTTCATCAATAATTTCTTCTCTTCCCTTCTCAATCCTGTCTCCATCACCTCTTGCACATAACTGTGGTTTGGTTTTCTTGCTAAAGAGCAAATTTTGGTGATGGAAACTTGTTTAAGCCACTATGTTTATTTTTTCAAGGTTGTTTTTATACTGCAAATTGAAAAGGCATCCTTTTTCCTTTTGCCTTTTGGGGATGATTACAGCAGCTTTGGTCTTTTTTTTTTTTTTTTCCAAATTTCCACCATACTTTCAGTCTCTTCCGGAAAGACTAATTACTTGACTGAAAATTATTTTCAGCACATGACCAAAAAGACTAGTTTTTTGAAGCAGCTCAAAATAAAACAGGAAACACCAAAGGGGATTGTGGCTGAGGCTTCTGCTTCTATTTAGATGAAAGAGGAAAATAAGATAGCCAATGAAAAAGTGCTTTTGAAATGCCTCTGGAGAGGTTGACAACAAATAAATCTAGGAGACAGATATATTGATACTTGAGCATAAACTGGGTATTTAAAGAAATGCTTTATCTATCAATAGGATGTAAGGGGTGTTCAGGGAAGACTAGCTACTCTGGTGTGAGGGCTTGTTGAATCATTTTCAGGAATTCTCACCATCTTTAGTGTCTGCCTGTCACCCAATTATGCAAAAAGCTATAGCATGAATAGCAGTCACTTTACTGCTTCACTACTACTACTACTACTGTTGACCCCAGCAGATGAGGTCAACAAGGTTGAGGAGTAACCAAGGGGCTTCAAACCCATTAGTGAGTTGGGGGGGGCTATCTACCCAAGCATGTGAAGACTTCCCTCAGCAGAATAGGCAGATGAGAACACTTGTTCCACAGCCATGAAGGCAGGTGAAGCAGACACTATGGAGTCCTTAGAGGTTGGCCAGATATCCAGGAGGCCAAAGTCATCCACTGCATCCTGAGCCGTTGCCACTTCTCTTTTGCCTTGCTACCAAACTGATGACTGGAAGAAAGAGTAAGGCTAAGGGCTTTGTACAACCCTGTCTCACTTAAATTCAATTTTTGGGCAAGCCAAAACATCATCCCATGATATCATTGGTCTTAAAAAATGAAGCATGAATAACAACTAGTCAATTAATCAATCAGCATTTATTAAGTACCTTAAAAGAGTCAAAGTATCATTTTGAGTTATATTTACTTTTTATTACTTTTATTTATTACTTTTTAATCATTTATTACTTTTTAATGTTTTTATTTTTATAAGAACAATAAGCTGTATTTACTCTGTCATTTCTAGATATAATCTATGTTTCAAATTAACATTTCCTTAGAATAATAAAAAAAACAGTTAAACAGAAAGCAAAAAGAATGCTGATTGAATCTGACAATATATCTTTCATGGTCCATACTGCATCTTTGCTAGATTATAAAGGTATGCTCTATTTCTTGTTCCATGGAACTACTTATTGGTTTTTCAATTTCAAATTCAAGTTTTCAGTTTCAATTTTTAATTTCAGAGTTTAGCTTCCATTTACTTTTTCCTCAGTCACTTTGAAAGCTGTTCCTTGAATTCTGTATCAGTTCATTTTAGTTCTAAAGATTCTCTAAATTTTTAAACATTTAAAATTTATCAGTCTGATAATATTTCATTTCATTTTTACAAGCAAAAAAAATGGTTTTCAGGCACTTCCTAATGATGGATACCCACTTTGTTTCTAGTTCTTTACTGCCTATTATAAAAAATACTGCTATGAATACTTTTTGTCTTTTGAAATTTTGTGGGGTTATTTCCATTCACTGCTTCCTCAAACATCTATCCAGCATATTCTACATACATACATACATACATACACAAGGTTTTACAAAGGTGAATGTTGAAACACTAGGCTCTGGAGAAGATTAAAAGTTTAGATAGGATACTACACCTATTTTCATGGATGTGACAGTCTAATGAGATAACAATAAGATAAGAACACTAGAGCACTAAAAATAAGGTACTATGCTCATAAAGCCTAAGACTGTAGGAAGAAATACATTAGATAGAAGTTGTATGGGAAATAGAAGATGATAACTGAAAGATACAGGTGACTATGTGGCATAATGGAAAGAAAACAAGGTCTGAAATGAGGATAGACCTGAGTTCAAATATGGTCTCTGACACTGTGTGACCCTAAGCAAATCACTTAACTTTGCTTGCCTCATTTTCCTCATCTAAAAAAGGAAACTAGAGAAGTTCAAATTATTGTTTGCTAAGAAAACCCCAGGTGGGGTAAAAAAAAGAGTTATATACCACTGAAATGAATGAATAACAACATTTGGAAGGTAGTCCCAGAGAAAGTACAGGGACTCACTGGATCAATAATATATGTAAGGAGATTCTCAATGAGGGATTCTTCTATAATGAGAGAGAAGAAAGAGAGGGGAAGTAATGTTATGGAGAAACAAGGAATAGAGGAAGGGAACTGAAAAAAACATAAAATGGGTTCTCAGTTTTGTTTTTATTTATCTATTTTTCTAAAAAAATAGGAGACTAGTTAATGTATTGTTTGAAGTTGGATAATGAAAGGAAAAAGAAGAGAAAAAGGATTTGAAACAATTCAGGGGATACAATGGGTAAAGTAGATAAATTATAAAGCAGTAATGAGAAACCAATTTAGTTTATACACAGTGAATTTTGACTGCATTTTGTGATTTGGCATTTTACTCTGATTTATTCTGACCATTGTACAATGGTAGATGAATCATTTAGGAAATTGTTAGACTAAATTCTTCTGGGCTCCACCGATATGATGCCATTGACCTCAATAAATATTATCCTTTTTCCCTTCTATTTCATTCAATACATTTTCAATTGTCTTTTCACTTTAAAGGTCAGACAACTACTTGTTGGAAATCTCCAATGGCCTTTCTTTCTTCTGGTTTACCCCAGTTTTCTCCTTTTCATTAAAAAAAGTCCCACTAGCTCACTGGATAGTTCATTTAAGTCATCACATCACATCTGCTTCTATTTTAAAATATGATTCCCATTAGATTAGCTAATTCTGGCTAAAATAGTTATCTACACAAGGCTCCCTTTTGATTTTATTTTATCTATTGAGTTGCTAAATGGATTGTGATATGATTGTTGAAGTACTAACATTAATTTGAAAAAAGCTCCATAAATAGCATATTTCAAAAAATAAAATCCAAATATTAAATACTGTAAAGAATAATTTATTAGTATTTGAAGAGTAGATAACTTAAAATAGTATTGGAAGAGGAAGCATTTTGTTAAGATATGGCATTTAAACTTTGGACTATTTATAATTACCCACTACATAGTGAATAAATGCTTTTTAATCAAGTGTTTGAAAACTAGATTAAAAATAATCCCTGCTATGTAAATGTAATTACTATCTTTTCATTTCTTCTTTTTAAACAAAATCATGTGGAGAGAGCCATCTGCATCCAGAAAGAGGACTGTGGGGACTGAATTGGATCATAACATTGTATTTTCATTTTTTTGCTGTTTGCCTGCTTTTGTTTTTTTTCTCATTTTTTTTTCCTTTTTTTGATATGATTTTTCTTTTGCAGCATGATAATTCTGGAAATATGTATAGGAAAATCACATATGTTTAACATATATTGTATTACTTGCTGTCCAGAGAAGAGGGTGAGGAGAAGGGAGGGAGAAAAATACAAGCTTTTGCAAGGGTGAATGTTGAAAATTATCTTTGCATTTATTTTGAAAATTAAAATTATTATTTAAAAAAAGAAAAAAGAAAGTAGCCAGAGGAAAAAATAAAGATAATCATGTTTTGAATTTAGGTATTAAGCTCAAAGACACAAATTGTTTTTCAACATGTTTATCTTACTGTTTGGAGCTGACACTATAACTTCTATAATTTTCTAGTCTGGGATATTTGATTCAGTTTTATAGTATAATACTAAAGAAAGAGGCCAATGTTATGAGTTCAAAAAAGGGGAATTGTTAATGGAGTTTTAATTTGGGAATTATCTATAAATAAATAGTAATATTAACAACATAGAGATTCAATCAGAACAGAGATTAGAACATACCTCTCTCAGTCTCTCTTGCTTCTCTCATTTTTGTGTGTTCTCTCTCTTTCTCTCTCTCTTTGTCTCTTTCTCTTTATCTATCTAAATGGTAACATGGATATATAATATGTAAAAATATGTGTATATGCTTACATTATATATTTACATATGTGTATGTAGTATATACAATTATATATCTAGCATTTATATAGTACTTAACATTTGCAGAATATATTACCAATGTTTTAGCAACATGTTGATTCTTTTGCTTAATTGTTTTCATTATTATGGGGGAAAGTAATATAAAGTGGGGTAAGTGGGAAATGACAATGATATAGGAAAAAACAAGTAATGTTTTAAACTGTTAGAATAAATTCTTTGATAATGCTTTAAGAAAGAAGACCCAGAGCTAGAAAACAAAGAAAAAACAGAGAAGTAATGACTGAATTAATGAATGAATGAAAACATTTATTAAGTGCTTTTTTTCCCCTGAGGCAATTGGGATTAAGTGACTCGTCCAGGGTCACACAGTTAGGTATTAAGTACTTTCAAAAACAAGATAGACCATGAACTGAAGACAATCACATCCTTATTGGAGAAAACCACCAGGAGGATAATCAGTAGATTATAGAATTTTTGAAACTAAGGGAAGATGTAGTGCCCAGTTTCCAATAATCAGCATTGTCAAATGCTTAAGAGAATATAACAAAGTTTTTTTTGTTGAAACAAAAAAATAGAAACAAATGTGGGTGTCCATTAACAGATCAAAAGCCAAATACTAATTGAATATCATGGCATAGTATTATTCTGTAAGAAGTATTGAAAGAGATAGATTCAAAGAATCTCTGTAAAGTTTACATGAAGAGATGTGATGTGAATAAGACTAAGAACAATTTGCATAATGAATACAATACAGTAAAGGAAAAGAGTTTTAAAAGATTTAAGACTTTTGATCAATGCCATGATTAATCACAATTACAGAAGATTGATGACCACAGAAAATGGACGTAAAGCACAGAATGAGATACACATTTTCAATTGCTAAATATCTTTGAATTCATTTTACTTCACTATATATATTTGTTTTCAGTAAGAATTTTTATTTTGGAGGGCAAAGAATTGTTAATGCAAGTGTGTAGGATTCCAAAGAAAAGAAAAATGAGAATACAGACAACTACAATCTCTCATCTCAGCTCCAGATAGCTTCTAAATAATTTAGCCACTCCCTCTACATTGTTTCAATGACAGTGGTGGGGGCAATTCCTTTGCCAACATAGCAATGCCTAGTACATTCTTGCCCTTTGCCCCTTCTTAAGGTCTCTGATCTCTATTATATCCCCATGCATATCCTGCCTCACTAAAACTGTTCTCCACATCAAGGGCAGAACTATGATGTCTCATTATGTCACAATCTCTTTATAGTCCATGAATCATAATAGTCTAAAGCATATCTGTTCTATCTAGCCAAACATTATTCCTAGAGCACTTATTTCCTTGGTAACAAGAATTACATTCACATAGAAGAAAGATTATCCAAAAAAACCCTCACCTCTATTCTAGAGATACAAATTATTCATCTCATATAATCTGTATTGGACATCTGATTTATCATAGGGAAAACAGCTTAATGTATATTTGTCATTATAACTGAATAAACAACTTAAACTTTTGCTCCTCTACCCTTAAGCAGGCATCATATGAAATAAATTGGTAGTATCACCTTTATACTCAAAGAACAGGAAATTTCAGGAATGAGGAGATCTACCTGAAGCACAATTCAGAATTTTAATACATGGTGCTATAGACATAAAATAGAAAATAGAAAATTACAACTGCAGAGGCAGCTAGGTCGATAGAGCACCAGCCCTGAAGTTAGGCAGACCTGAGTTCAAATCTGGCCTCAGACACTTAATAGGTCTTAACTGTGTGACCTTGGGTAAGTCACTTAACATCAATTGCCTCAGCTAAAAAAAAAAAGAAAAAGAAAATTACAAATACATAAAATTAAAAAGATCATATAAAAATAGTATAGCTAGAATTTTTTAAATAGAAAATTCTCAAGAGGGAAAATTTTTTTCTATCAATTATCTCCAATAAAAATGTAGCATTCATTTTAATAGGGAATTAGCAGAAATATATGGATATTGGCATGTGTTTAAAAAAAAGAATTAAGAGAAATTAGTAACCTCCATAAGAAACATTTTTCCAAATAGCTGACATAAAAATATAAATTAAACCAATCCTGAGATTTCACTTGAGCTCAGAAAATTGAAAGATGGAAAAAAATGGAAACAGGCAATACTAAAGGAGCTGTGATAAGACTATTCACATGTGATAAGAAAGGAGAGGTTAAGGGCTGTCCTTGATAAAGATAGAAGAGATTCTCATGACTTTTATGATATACTATTGGTAAAATTGTGAATTAAATTGATCCAATCATGTTGGCATTATAAAATAAAAGTCATTAAGATGTTTATACCCTTTGTTATAGAAATCCTACTGCTGGGTACTTTCCTTCAAGGAGGCTGAATATATTTGAACAAAAATGAAAATATTCAAAGAAACACTTTTCTATGGCAAATAAAACTTGGAAATAAAGTGCTTAGTGATAAGCACTATAACTGAGCAAATTATGAAAAATAAATGCAAGAAAACTGTATTTCATCAAAAGAAACAATGAAAGGCAATGTGACATGGTGTTGTAAATGGTCTTGGAGTCAGAAAACCATGGATTCAATATATTAGACACTGTTTAACACCAAGCAAATCACTTAGTTTTTCAGTACTTCAGGCTATAATTGCAAAGCAGGTGCTAATCTGCCACTGGTAGAGAGATTTCCCTTATTGGGAATTGCTTGCACTGTTGAATTAATGGGTCCAGTCAACAAAGAAATAAGTGAGCAACTGGAAGAATTCAGAGAACTTTTGGAAGAGTTATAAGAAATGCTACAGAGCTATCATCCATTGGTTTTCTCATACTTTACTAAATGAAACGAGACACTCATAGGTCATTCAACAATAAAGAGAAAGAAAAAAGAGAGGGGGGATAGAGAAGAGTAGAGAGGGAAGAAGGAAGGAAGGAGGGAAGGAGGGAGAGAAGGAGGGAAGGAAGGGAAAAAAAAGGAAGGAAGAGAGATCTGGTCACCAGGGCAAAACACTGTGCTCCCAATAGCCTTAGGATATCCACCAAGTCTCAAGTGCTTAGATTCTCCTGAGCAGGTGATAAGAATGTTACGTCAACAGGATCTGAGGCTGTGAAGAAGATGTTTTAATGGCTGGTTGCTTGAACCTTAGTTTGCAGGGACAATCAGGTCTGGGAGCCAGTTTTGTTTCCTTCATAGGAAAAGATCTCCATGGAAGGTGAAGAGGAATAGCAAGATAGTAGTGAATAGTGATTTTATTATACAAACAGAAGCAGGAAAATAATGTACAAAATAACTAAAAACTTTAAATAAAAAGAACAGAAAAATAAAGCTGAGCATTGTGTAATTGTAACGATGAATCCTGGTCCCTGAGAAATGATGATGAAATGTACTTGCCTTATTTCCTTAGAGATATTTGGAATTTTGGATTCAATATGTGGGCATATGGAGAAAAGGTATATTCAGAAATGACTGTGAGGTAAAAACAAATTACATCACAGAAATTTAAGAATAACCTTAAAAAAAAAACTTTGAAAGCTCTCTTTCTATTTCTTCCCTTGACAATTTCTTTAAACTTGTGTTCTCCAGCATCCGAGTTTCTTTACATTAGAGCACCTCATTTGAAACATCAAACTTTTAAAGTGATTTAGTGTTACTTTAAGTTACAGTGGCCTCAGGAATTGTTTAAATTCACTTGTGATAAGTTCAAGTATGAAATCATAGCATAAAAATCAGTAGTATAGTCAGTCCTTGAAGCCAAAAGACAATGAAAATATACTTTCCTTAGGAGTTGTTCGCTTAACAGATGAACTTAATTCCCAATTGAACTTTTTTTGTCTCTTGTTAATATGTCTCAAATAATTTTATTTCATACCAAACACAATGTCAGACTAAAGCTCTGCTTGTTCTAAAAGAGCTGATAGCCCATTCCCTCTGGATATTTCTACATAAAAGAAGTATTTAGATCTATTTTGTGTTTTTTGGCCCAGATATCCTCACTCCTAACATTCGGGGTCATCTTTTTTAGTAGGTGGAAGCAAGTTGCAACTTACGTGGTATAACTTCAAAGATGCTAGAAAGGCCTCTTTGTTCTCCTCTCTCCAAAATACTTTCTCCACCCAGTACAGTGATGCTTAAAATTCCATAATTAAAGATTCATTCTTTTGGCTTAAGATGATTATCTGAATTGTACCACTCAGCTGGACCCACCCTGGAGAAGGACCTACTAGGGGGTGGATGGTGTGAAGAGAGAAGAAAGGAAAATGTATCAATAAAACCAGAGGAACAGGGACAAAAGGCTTGTCACTCCTTATATCATAGGTCAAAAGGAACAAAGATTAATAAACATCTGAAGGAGTGACAGAATTTTATTCTTAGTCTATAAACAGTCTGGTTACCAGGCTCCAAACAAGATTATAGACTGGCTAAGCAAATTAGGGTTTTAGGATAAAGTCACAGGTCATTGAATAGAGACATTCAAGGTACAAGATCAAAGTAAGGAATTGACTGAGATAGGTAGTTCTGGGGTCTATATTTTTGCATTTACTTTAATGCTATCATTTTCAAACTAATTTTTGAACCCCAGTTATACTTCCCTTTCTGCTGACTGAATTGAAAAATCTCTGATGACCACATTGACAGTATCTTCACTTGAAATCCAAATATCCCTGAGTTCATTGGCAATATTTATTAATAAGGGAATTTAAAAGCATTAAGAGGAATATGTACTGGATCTGTTTTTTATTAATATTAAGGAATTCTGTAACTGAGGAAACATTCTCTAGTCAATGTAGGTCAGACATTTACAATTCTAGGCTTATAAAAACAAAACCAGCCTTTGCCCTCAAGAAGTTCAAATTGTTTCAAAGATCTTTTTCTGACAACTGTTTCTGAGAGTTAGAAAGAGAATGAATCACAAAGGTGTTAGTTTGCTAGTTACCTATTGGTAGAAGTGTTCTGATTAATTAACAATTAGCTTGTTAATGTACAGAGATGTACAAACAACCCACTTTTATGTTTAATATGAATTATAAAAATTTTCTCCATAATTTCATAAGTTGAAATAATAAATAAAACACTAAAACAGGCTGTATTTTTGTTATTTAAGCTATTGGTAATTTCTAATCTATGTATTACCTAAGCAAACCTTTTTCTCATTACTGGGCACAATGGGGAATTTGGGAAGGAGTAGTGAGTGGAGCAGTGAGGAAGGATTCCGCTTTGGAATGGCTCTAATTTTGAGGAAATTTTGTTGTTTTCTCCCTGACATCAAACCTCATTTGATCCATTTTTAGCATCTGCCCTTTTTTCCTAGTTTTGTTTTATGAAATCAGGCTGAAGTAGTTTATTTTTTTCCTCTACATGGTGAGTCCTTCAAATGCTTACATAGCAATCATGACATCCCTAAAGTGTTTTTTTTTTCACCAGGATAAATAATGTAACAAGAGAATGATGGTCATAAGGAGCTAGAAAATGAAAGAGAAGGAGGTGATGAATATTTTGTCAGATTCCAGGAAAATTGACAGGGGGATCCACAGACATGGGAGGAAAGCCTAACCTCTGAAGCCTTTCAGGCTAGGATTGAGATATTAGGGATAAACCCAATGAGGACAGACTATTCATATTGAAAAATCCTCAATTAAAAAAAAAGACTTCAAGCAGAAATTGATTAATTTCTCTCCATCATTCTACCCATAATTATTATTTAATTACTTCATAAAATAACTTGCCTGATGTATAGGAAGGCACTCAGTATTAATGTACTTCCCTCCTCTTCCCCCTGCCCCAACACTACCTGATTTGCCCTTCTCATGAGATTCTCCAAATATTTCTCTCTTTTCTGAACATAACTACTAGAGACCTTATTAGTCTAATTTGTGATGTACATTTTGGCAGCTTTATCATTTAGCTATTGTTGATTTAAATATTTTAAACTAGGTTGTGGCACCTCCTAAGGCCTTACATATGCTTAGCCTTCCCTATCTCAGTGAAGCCTTGTGACTCATGTCTGGCAATTCGAATCACCCTTCAGAGTTCTGTGAATTAGCCTTAATTTAGTTCTTTCTGGTTATCAGTATACAACTTGCCTGCTGAGAGCTTTGTTCTGCTTTCCTTCCTCTCCCTTGGCACTCCCTTAATTGGTAGTTGATGACTTCCATGTTGAGGCAATGCACTTTGGGGAGAACAAATTGGCTCTGAGGTAAAAATAATAATAATAAAAAAAAAAAACAAAGCAGGACTGGATAGAAACTGTTTTATGAGAAGCGTTAATCAAATGGGGAAGCCTAGAGATTTTTCAGGAAATTTCTCATTGGATTCTTTATGCACTAATCAGCCTGACCACAACCCATGGGTCAGGAGTGAGGATGTAATCAACTGTAAAGAGGAAATGCTCTTTTTACTGGACTTACTACCCCTCTCTCCACATTAAACTAACTCTAACCACTAACTAGGTGGTACTGTAGATAATCTGGTTCCAAGAAGATCTACATTCAAATTTGACCTCAGATATTTAACTAGCTGTGTTAATGTGAGCAAGTCAACCTTTGAATCTGGATCTATTCCTTCATTTATAAAATGAAGATAATAATAGCACCTGCATTCAAAGGTTAAAGTATCAATAAAATAAAATCTTTGTAAACTACTTTGCACTCTTTAAAGTATAATATAAATGCTAATTATTATTATAATGTGTTGCTTAATAGAACTAATGAAAAAGGAATAGATTGAATGAGCTGTTTATCTTTTTGTCTTCTTCCTGTTTTAAAAATCATTAATCCCTCTTCCCCATGTCTGTATCTATTTTTCTGAATATTAATTAGTCTTTTTTGTTGTACTTTGTTATGAATTTTTTTCAGATTATATGATAGAAGGCCACTAACACACATTCTCTTTATTTCTTTCTCTTGTTCAGAGAGAGAAAGGCAGACACAGACACAGAGACAGAGATAGGATATCCTTGATATCTTTGAGAAAGAAAATCCTTGATCAATTAGACCATTAGTATAATAATTTATTGCAACTTTTTTTTCACTGTTGTGAATATTATTACTAATGTTGTTGTTCTTATGCTCCCTTAATGTGCTTAAAAAGATCATGGCAGATAATCCTAGGAATAAAGGAACAGTGTTTAACCTAAATAATATATCAGAGAGATCCAGATTCATTTTTTTTTTTGTGGGAAAGATGTCAAAAAAGATGTGAGATATTTAATTTGCTTATGGTAGAAAGGAGATTATGTTAGGTAGAATATGAATCTGTCATAGCCTTTCAGGTTTACTATAATCACCCACTTTTTTTTTTTCTATTAACTCTCTTTCCTAAAATGAACATTGAATCTGCTTTGCTAAGATTTTTATTTTACTTTTTTTTTTAAAGGGAAGTATAGACTTGGCTAAGGAATTCCCATAAATCATGGAATTTTAGGCAAAGGACTTTATTTTTCCTCATGATGAGGACCTTGTAATCACTTGTAGTATAAAAGTCACTGAACCAATTCTGTTTCCTTGCAAGAAGAAACAATTAAAATAACAGAATAAAATTAGCTTATGCACAGCCAATATTTAACTATCCATACCAGAGAATTATGGGGTAATACAAATAATTGATTAGCTATAACCATGAATAATCAAGAAATGAATTATATTTAGTTTGGAAATTAATTTCTCTTATTTCTTTTCTTAAGATATTAAAAGTAAGACAACAAGTATTTATTAAGAGTCTACTTTGTTCTAAGTACTATGATAAATCCTATGAATAAAAATACAAACAAGAGAAAATATAGTCCCTGCCCTCAAGGAGTTAACATTTTATTAAGGCAAGAAAGTACATAAAAGGTAGCAGAAAAGGAATACGGGAGATGAGGAGGCAGAATCATAAGGGATCAGGATCTTAAAGTCCCAACAATCAGAAGCCAACCCAATAAAAGAATGAAGAATAGCTGGGATGTGTCTTTCCCCAAAATTGAGACACTTGGAGGAATTTACTGGTGCAAGAAGAGGGTCAGCCTGATGGAGGGAGGTTCTAGGTTAAAAAAGCAACTGAGGTGTGGTGATGAAATCAAAAGAGTAAAAAACAAAACCTAAAAAACAGGAGAAGAATATTAAAAAAAATTATATTCTTTCTATAAGCAAACACTAATAAAAAAGGTGAGTAACATTAGAAAAGTGCTAAGAGACAGAGAGAGACCAGCTTATGATTAAGCTCTGCACAGATTTTCTGTGAATAAAGATATGTATTATGTATAATGTATAATGTATACAAGAAAGCACTACCTATGGCTAAATAAATCCTTGGCTTAGTGCTAAAAATCATTAAGCATTTTTTAATATAAAGTTTTCTGCTTAGAATAAGATCCTTTGTCTACAAGGTCTATGTTATTAGAGATGAAAAAAATTTTAGGACTTCCTTCCGGGGGTGGAGCCATGGTGGTGGAGATCAGACAGGAGTCTCTGTAACCTCCTCTAACCTTCCCTCAAACCAACAACATATGAAGCCTCTAGACTGATTTTGAAGCAAAAAAATCCACAATATCTGGGGGACACCACGATTCTAGAAGAAGATACTCTGGAAGAACCTCAAAACAGGTCTGTTTTAATTGGGCAGGGGGGGTGGTCTGCTGAACCCAGTCTGCAGCACAGGGAGACCGGGGCAGGGAGCTGGAGCAGGGAGCTGGAACAGGAGTCAAAACAGGAGTGGGAGCGTTGTGATTTTCACACACCTGAGAGTCTTCTGGGGGCCTCTTGGGCCAATCTATCCTGATTTTGGGCAGGTGGTTTGGGGGGTCTGCCTTTTGTGGGGGGTAGATTGTGAACCTCTGAACCCCTGATAAGCATCGGACCTAGCTGCCATTACACAGCACCTTAAAGCAATCAATCAATCAACAGGACTGATCAGCACCAGAAATAATTCAATCAGCGGAGCTGCCAAGTACCTGAAATAATTCAATCAGCAGAACTGCCCAGGGTGAACTAAAGCAGAACTGCCCAGGGTGAACTAAAGCAGAACTGCCCAGCACCTGACATAATTCAATCAGCAGAACTGCCCAGTACCTGAAATAACTCAATCAGCAGAACTGCCCCAGGGCAAATTAAAGCAGCTGTCCCACCTTTGCTTTAAACAGACCTCATACCTTTAAAAAAAAATGAATAAAAAACCAAAAAGAGCTCTCACCATAGACAACTTTTGTGGAGAGAGGGAAGAACAGACCTCAAATCCTGAGGCCCCTAACGGTAAAGCAACTCCAGAAAAAGCCCCAAAGAGAGACATAAACTGGTCTCCATGTCACAAGGCTTTCTTTGAAGATTGCATAAAAAATCTTAAAAGAGAGTTAGAAGAAACATGGGGAAACGAAATGAGATCACTGCAAAATAAAATAGAAAAAATGGAAAAAGAATGCAATGAACAAAAAAATGTAATTGGTCAATTGCAAAAGGAACTAAAAACAGTAACTGAAGAAAATAAGACATTAAAAATTAGAATCGAACAATTGGAAATGAATGACTCATCAAGACTTCAAGAATCAGTCAAACAAAAACAGAAAAAATGAAAAGATAGAGAAAAACATGAAATATCTCCTAGGAAAAACAACTGACCTGGAAAATAGATCTAGGAGAGACAATCTAAGGATTATAGGGCTTCCTGAAAGACATGATGAAAAAAGGAACCTAGACACTATCTTCCAGGTAATCATAAAAGAAAACTGCCCTGATATTTTAGACCCAGAAGGCAAAATACTCCTTGAAACAATCCACCGATCACCTCCTGAAAGAAACCCAAACATTAAGTCCCCCAGAAATATCGTGGCTAAATTCCAGAACTATCATACCAAGGAAAAGATATTACGAGAAGCCAGAAAGAAACAATTTAAATATCGGGGAGCCACAATTAGGATCACACAGGACCTAGCAGCTTCTACTTTGAAGGATTGAAGGGCCTGGAATCAGATATTCCAAAGGGCAAAGGAATTTGGATTACAGCCAAGAATAAGTTACCCAGCTAGA
This sequence comes from Myrmecobius fasciatus, assembly GCA_023553655.1. NCBI lineage: Eukaryota > Metazoa > Chordata > Mammalia > Dasyuromorphia > Myrmecobiidae > Myrmecobius > Myrmecobius fasciatus. Next base: position 80,181 of record JAJPUD010005295.1, read on the forward strand.
ATGAGCATTATCTTCCAGGGAAGATGATGGTCATTCAATGATATAGGAGAATTTCACCTATTTCTACTGAAAAGACCAGAACTGAACAAAAAATGTGATTTACAAACACAGAACACAAGAGAAACATAAAAAGGTAACAAGGGGAAAAAAAAACTCTTGAGAACTATATTTCTGTTATACATACTTATAGAATGAGGGTTGATTTTATGAATCTATTATTACATTATGATTATGATATGATTACTGTGATTTCATGATTATTATGATATGATAAACTGAAAAAGAAATTAGAGGTAGAAAAGGGATAACATTGGAAGAAGAGGAAAAGGAGGTAAAATAAGGGAAATTACATCACATGTAGAGGCAAAGAAAACTTATAATGATTGAGGGGAAAAAAGGGAGGGGAATGAGAATTGGGTTAATCTCCATCTCATCAGATTTGGCTCTGAGGGAATAATAGAGGTACTTATAAGGAAACAGGAGGGAAAGGGGGAAAAAAGGGGTGGGTGGGGCTCTAAAGGGGAAGGATTGTTTGAGGGAAGTGGTTATCAAAAGCAAAATAGTAGGAAGGAGGGAAAGGGGATAAGAAAGAGAAAAGCATAAGTTAGGGTAAATAAGATGGCAGGAAATAGAGAATTAGTTATTTTAACTGTGAATGTGAATGGAATGAACTCTCCCTTAAAGCAGAAGCAGATAGCAGACTGGATTAAAAACCAGAATCCAACAATATGTTGTATACAAGAAACACATTTAAAACATAGAGATACATACAGGGTGAAGGTAAAAGGCTGGAGCAGAATCTATTATGCTTCAGGTAAACAAAAAAAAGCAGGGGTAGCAATCCTGATCTCAGACCAAGTAAAAGCAAAGATAGACTTAATTAAAACAGACAAAGAAGGAAATTATATGTTCCTGAAGGGTACCATAGATAATGAAGCAATATCAATACTAAACATATATGCACCAAGTGGTATAGCATGGAAATTCCTAGAGGAAAAGTTCAGAGAGATGCAAGAAGAAATAGACAGCAAAACTATAATAGTGGGGGATCTCAACCTCCCTCTCTCAGAACTTGATAAATAAAACCACAAAATAAATAAGAAAGAAGTTAAGGAGGTAAACAAAATGTTAGAAAAGTTAGGTATGATAGATCTTTGGAGGAAATTAAATGGAGACAGAAAGGAGTTTACTTTTTCTCAGCAGTCCATGGAACTTATACAAAAATTGACCATGTGTTAGGACACAAAAACCTCAAAATCCAGTGCAGGAAGGCAGAAATAATAAATGTATTTTTTTTCAGATCATGACGGAATAAAAATCACATGCAATATAAGGCCAGGAGAAAATAGACCAAAACCAATTGGAAACTAAATAATTTTATCCTAAAGAATGAATGGGTGAAACAGCAAATTACAGACACAATTACTAATTTCATCCAAGAGAATGACAATAATGAGACAACCTACCAAAATTTGTGGGATACAGCCAAAGCGGTAATAAGGGGAAATTTTATATCTCTAGATGCTTATTTGCATAAAATAGAGAAAGAGAAAATCAATGAATTGGGCTTGCAACTAAAAAAGCTAGAGAAACAACAAATTAAAAACCCCCAGTCAAATACCAAACTTGAAATCCTAAAAATAAAATGAGAGATTAGTAAAATTGAAAGTAAAAAAACCCATTGAATTAATAATTAAAACTAAAAGTTGGTTTTATGAAAAAAACAACAAAATAGATAAACCTCTAGTTAATTTAATTAGAAAAAGGAAAGAGGAAAATCAAATTGTTAATCTCAAAAATGAAAAGGGAGAACTTTCCACCAATGAAGAGGAAATTAGAGCAATAATCAGGAGTTACTTTGCCCAACTATATGCCAATAAATTTGCTAACCTAAGTGAAATGGAGGAATATCTACAAAAATATAGATTGCCCAGATTAACAGAAGAGGAAATAAATTACTTAAACAGTCCCATTTTAGAAAAAGAAATAGAAGAAGTCATTCATCAACTCCCTAAGAAAAAATCCCCAGGACCAGATGGATTTACATGTGAATTCTACCAAACATTTAAAGAACAATTAACTCCAATATTATATAAACTATTCGAAAAAATAGGGAATGAAGGACTCCTACCAAACTCTTTTTATGATACAGACATGGTACTGATACCTAAACCAGGTAAAACAAAAACAGAGAAAGAAAATTATAGATGAATCTCCTTAATGAATATTGATGCAAAAATCTTAAATAAAATATTAGCAAAGAGATTACAGAAAATCATTCCCAGAATAATACACCATGACCAAGTAGGATTTATACCAGGAATGCAGGGATGGTTCAATATTAGGAAAACTATTAACATAATTGACTATATTAATAACCAAATTAACAAAAAACATATGATAATCTCAATAGATGCAGAAAAAGCATTTGATAAAATCCAACATCCATTCCTATTAAAAACATTAGAGAGTATAGGAATTAATGGACTTTTCCTTAAAATAGTCGGTAGCATCTATTTAAAACCATCAGCTAGCATCATATGTAATGGTGATAAACTGGAACCATTCCCAATAAGATCAGGGGTGAAACAAGGTTGCCCACTATCACCATTACTATTCAATATTGTATTAGAAATGCTAGCCTTGGCAATAAGACAAGAAAAAGAGATTAAAGGAATTAGAGTAGATCATGAGGAAACCAAATTATCACTCTTTGCAGATGATATGATGGTCTACTTAGAGAACCCTAGAGAATCAACTAAAAAATTGAATTAATTAATTAATCCACAACTTTAGCAAAGTTGCAGAATACAAAATAAATCCACATAAATCATCAGCATTTTTATACATCACCAACAAAATGCAACAGCAAGAGATACAAAGAGAAATTCCATTCAAAATAACTATCGATAGTATAAAATATTTGGGAATATATCTGCCAAGGGAAAGTCAGGATCTATATGAGCAAAACTACAAAACACTCTCCACACAAATTAAGTCAGATCTAAACAATTGGAAAAACATCAAGTGCTTTTCCATATGTCGAGCAAATATAATAAAGATGGCAATACTACCTAAACTAATCTATCTATTTAGTGCTATACCAATCAAACTCCCAAGAGATTATTTAACTGACCTAGAAAAAATAACAACAAAATTCATCTGGAAAAACAAAAGGTCAAGAATTTCAAGGGAATTAATGAAAAAAAAATGCAAATGAGGGTGGACTAGCTGTACCAGATCTAAAACTATATTATAAAGCAGTGGTCACCAAAACCATTTGGTACTGGATAAGAAATAGAGTAGTGGATCAGTGGAATAGGTTAGGTTCACAGGACAAAATACTCAATGACAATAGTAATCTAGTGTTTGATAAACCCAAAGACCCCAGTTTTGGGGATAAAAACTCACTATTTGACAAAAACTGCTGGGATCATTGGAAACTAGTATGGAAGAAATTAGGCACTGACCCACACCTAACACCATATACCAAGATAAGCTCAAAATGGATTCATGATCTAGGCATAAAGAATGATATTATAAACAAATTAGAACAATGTAGGATGGTTTACCTCTCAGACCTGTGGAGGGGGAAGGAATTTGTGACCAAAGAAGAACTAGAGGTCATCATTAATCACAAAATAGATAAGTTTGACTATATCAAGTTAAAATGTTTTTGTACAAACAAAGAGAATGCAGACAAGATTAGAAAGGTAGCAGTAAACTGGGAAAATATTTTTACATCCAAAGGTTCTGATAAAGGCCTCATTTCTAAAATATATCAAGAATTGACTCAAATATATAAGAATTCAAGCCATTCTCCAATTGATAAATGGTCAAAAGATATGAACAGACAATTTTCAGATGAAGAAATTGAAACTAGTTCTGGTCACATGAAAAGGTGCTCCAAGTCACTATTGATCAGAGAAATGCAAATTAAGACAACTCTGAGATACCACTACACACCTATCAGATTGGCTAAAATGACAGGAAATGATAATGATAATTGTTGGAGGGGATGTGGGAAAACTGGGACACTGATACATTGTTGGTGGGACTGTGAACGGATCCAACCATTCTGGAGAGCAATTTGGAGCTATGCTCAAAAAGTTATCAAACAGTGCATACCCTTTGACCCAGCAGTGTTTCTACTGGGCCTATATCCCAAAGAGATTTTAAAGGAGGGAAAGGGACCCACATGTGCAAAAATGTTTGTGGCAGCCCTTTTTGTAGTGGCAAGAAACTGGAAATTGAAAGGATGCCCATCAATTGGAGAATGGCTGAATAAATTATGGTATATGAATGTTATGGAATATTATTGCTCTGTAAGAAACAACCAACAGGAGGATTTTAAAGAGGCCTGGAGAGACCTACATGAACTGATGCTGAGTGAAATCAGCTGAACCAGGAGATCATTATACACAGCAACAAGACTATACAATGATCAATTCTGACGGACATGGTTCTCTTCAACAATGATGTGATTCAAACCAGTTCCTATTGTTCAGTGATGAAGATAGTCATATACATCTAGAGAGAGGCCTGTGGGAACTGAGTGCGGACCACAACACAGCATTTTAACGCTTTCTGTGAATATCTACATGCATTTTGTTTTCCCTCTTAGGTTGTTTTTTCTTCTTCTCTTTCTAGATCTGATGTTTCTTATGCAGTAAGATAACTGTATAGATATGTATACATATATTGTATTTGTCATATAATTTATCCTATTTAGCATGTATTAGATTACCTGTCATCTAGGGGTGAGGGGTGGGGGAAGGAGGGGAAAAGCTTGGGAAAAAAAAGTTTTTGCAAAGGTCAATGTAGAAAAATCACTCATATGTTTTGTAAATAAAAAGCTTTATTAAAAAAAAAAAGAAAAAGAAAAAATTTTAATTATCAGATAACTCAATATTAACTCAGATTAACTCAATATTCATTTTATGAATTAAAAAAACAAAATAAAACAAAACAAACAAACAAACAACAACAACAAAAAAAAACCCAGCCAAAAGAGATATGCCAGTGTTTCTAAGTTTCTCCTATGGATTGCTCATATGGATATAAAGTAGGTTCAAATTCTCAGTCTACTCATTGCCTGATCAACTTTTGATGTTGTTGTAACTTATGTAGTATTTTGTTTCAATTGCTAAGAAAGAGATGAGGGAAGTTCTGTGATTTCATTGCAGTAAAGACTCTACTGTTGAAATAGTCTAACAACCAGGGCATATAGGCAATTTATCTGTAATTTGTAGACTTAGTGAACTTCCTAGGTCATGAATGATGACCAAGGTCACACAGTTAGCATGGTCAGCAGCAAAGTATGAATCCTTAATTGAGATTAGACTGCCAACCATCATACCAAACTACATCTCATTTTTAGGTAAAAAAGGAAAAGTTTCTATAAGACACTTTATAATCTACAAGCAGTTTTCTCATCTTATAAGGAATAAAACTAAATTAGAATGAATTGCCTTAAATATTTAATATGCTAAGTATATCATAAATTTAAAAAGGCATATTCTCTGTACACTTTGAACTTCTGGGAATTTTTAATTTGAATATTTTATAATAGTGGGGGTAATATAAAGTGTCCTTACAGACAGATTTTGCAGAAAAAAAATAAATAAAGACTTCCAGGTACTTTTATTGTATAACTTATTAGATCACTTGGACCATTTTTATTTATATTTGTGCAGTAAAAGGGGAAACCTGATTTTATATTATAGATAAAAGAATGTAAACAATATGAATTTTTATAAAAGGAACATAAATTAAGGTAGCTTTTCAGATGATTTCTAATATGGAGAGCTAATTAAGTATATAATTATAATTAGAGATTGTAATAATGATAATAGATATACTTTTACATTCACAAAATACTTAATGCATGTTATCCCATTTTATTCCCATACCAACCCTGAAACAAGCTATTATTATTTTCATTTTGAAGATCAGAAAACAGACTGAGAAATGATCTGATTTGTCTAAAATCATAGAGCTAATAAGTATCTGAAGTAAAATTTGAATTTGTCTTCCTCACTTTAAGTCCAGGGTATAATTTTTTATTTTAATTTCATGAATAGGCACATTTTATGTGGCTTTTATAAGAACATATTTGGAAGCCCATTAGCTTTGATTTTTGTTTGGTTTGCAAATCACCTTATAAATATTATCTCATTTTATCCTCACAACAATCATATGTTGCTATAAAAATGTTTCTGAATAGAAAGTTAATAAACAAATGTATCTGGAACAAATAGTAGCAAACTGTATACGAAATTCAAGTTTATATTTCATTGCAGTTCATGGAGTTTATTAATATGGGACAGTTGTTTTCCATCTTCTCCAGGCAACTCATTATCTCTAGTTTACAGAGGTTTTACTGTTATACTAAAATATTGAAAATTGATGGATAGGCCGAGCGAATATAATAAAAATGACAATATTACCCAAACTAATTTACTTATTTAGTGCCATACCAATCAAACTCCCAAGAAATTATCTTACAGATCTAGAAAAAATAGTAGCAAAGTTCATTTGGAAAAACAAAAGGTCAAGAATTTCAAGGGGATTAATGAAAAAAAAGGCTGACGATGGTGGACTTGCTGTACCAGATCTAAAACTATATTACAAAGCAGCGGTCATCAAAACCATTTGGTACTGGCTAAGAAATAGAGTAGTCGATCAGTGGAATAGGATAGAATCACAAGACAAACTAGGCAATAACTATAGCAATTTAGTCTTTGATAAACCCAAAGACCCCAGCTTTTGGGATAAGTATTCACTATTTGACAAAAACTGCTGGGAAAACTGGAAACTAGTGTGGAAGAAATTAGGGCTTGACCCACATCTAACACCACATACCAAGATAAGATCTAAATGGGTTCATGATCTGGATATAAAGAGTGATACTATAAGTAAATTAGAGGAATGTAATATAGTTCACCTCTCAGACCTTTGGAGATGGAATAAATTTATGTCCAAAGAAGAACTGGAACTCTTAATTGAAAACCAGATAGATAACTTTGACTATATTAAGTTAAAAAGTTTTTGTACAAACAAAATCAATGCAGACAAGATTAGGAGGGAAGCAATAAATTGGGAAATCATCTTTACATTTAAGGGTTCTGATAAAGGTCTCATCTCTAAAATATATAGAGAATTGTCTCATATTTATAAAAATTCAAGCCATTCTCCAATCAATAAATGGTCAAAGAATATGAACAGACAATTTTCAGAGGATGCAATTAAAACTATTTATAGTCATATGAAAAGGTGCTCCAAATCACTACTGATCAGAGAAATGCAAATCAAGACAACCCTGAGGTACCACTTCACACCTGTCAGATTGGCTAAAATGACAGGAAAAGTTAATGATGAATGTTGGAGGGGATGTGGGAGGGCTGGGACACTGATGCATTGTTGGTGGAGCTGTGAATGGATACAGCCATTCTGGAGAACAATTTGGAGCTACACTCAAAAAGTTATCAAACTGTGTATACCCTTTGACCCAGCAGCATTTCTATTGGGCTTATATCCCAAAGAAATCATAAAGGAAGGAAAGGGCCCCACATGTGCAAGAATGTTTGTGGCAGCCCTTTTTGTAGTGGCTAGAAACTGGAAATTGAATAGATGCCCTTCAATTGGAGAATGGCTGAATAAATTATGGTATATGAATATTATGGAATATTATTGTTCTGTAAGAAATGACCAGCAAGATGATTTCAGAGAGGCTTGGAGAGACTTACATGAACTGATGCTGAGTGAAATGAGCAGAACCAGGAGATCATTATACACGGCAACAACAGTACTATATGACGATCAATTCTGGTGGACATGGCTCTCTTCAACAATGAAATGTTTCAAACCACCTCCAATTGTTCACTGAAGAAAGCCATATACACCCAGAGAGAGGGATGTGAAATGTGGACCACAACATAACATTCTCATACTCCTTGACTGATGTTTGCTTACATTGTGTTTCCTTTATCTGATATATTTTTTGTGTAGATAAGATTTTTCTTGCACAACAATGATAAGTTTGTAAATATGTATACATATATTCGATTTGCCAATATTTTAACATAATTAACATGTAGTGGATATCCTGCCATCTAGGGGAGGGGAGGGGAGTTGGGGGAAAAATTTGTAACGGAAAGCTATGTAAGGGTTATTGTTGAAGAATTACCCACACATATGTTATGCAAATAAAATTAAAAAAAACTAATCTAACATCAAACAAAAAAAAATATTGAAAATTGTTAGTCCAAATTGGTTTCTGCAAATTTGTAGTGTATATTTAAGAAGTTTTTCATAAACACAAAGCAGACATATAGTATGAAAATATTACTAAAACTCAGTGCAACAAATATTACATTCTAGTATTTGGTTTATTATATTTCATTATAAAATGTACTAATTTTACTTTTGTAGGTAAATTTTTGATTACAATGATATCAATAGTACTTTGTAGATTTATGATTATGTAAAAAAGATAGTTTTATAGGATCACAGACAAGATCTAGACATACAATACCCAGATTATTTGGGTAGAAGTAGCACAGTAATTAGAACATGGGACTAAGAATCAGAAAGATCTCATTATAAATCCTGTTTCAGAAACTTATATACTAGGTCATTCTGGGAAAGTCACATTTAACTGCTGTCTGCCTCAGTTTCCTCATCTGTAAAAGGGGAATAGGAATAACTACTCCTCCTACCCCAGGATTGCTGTGAGGATAACATAAGATGATACTTGTAAGGTGATTTGCAAACTGGAAAGCACTATGTAAATGCTAGGTATTATTATATCATTATTACCATAACCAGGATTTTCTAACAACATTTTCAGTGGTCTAGAAATCATACCTTATAGTTCTTTCAGTATCTAAAGATGCAGTACATCTCATCTTGGTAAGTGTATTTATCAAAAACAACCCAATATATGACAATGATCTTATTTATTTTGGTATAATCCTCCTATTGATCATTTGGTTCTGATATATATGGTATAAGGTTATCTTCAGTGATAATGAAGAAAATGACAAAATAAAGTTAGTGTTGTCAGACTTCTTTCCATCATCAATGATCATTATCCTATCCACTTACATCTTTAATCCTATTCCTTCATTGATCACTTTCCCCTTCCCAAATATAGATTTTAAAAAAAGTTTATTTCCCTTAAGTTTCCTGAATAGTCTCAGCTCATACTAATATTTTGCATAGCTAATATCATTTTACAATATTGTTATACTTTATGATATGATCTTGTTTCCATATTCTATAACCACCTTTTAAAAAAATCTAAGTTTGGTTCATCAATTCTTTGTTCATATCCCTATGTCTTTTTAGAAAACTTCTTGGTAAAATTATTTCCCTTTGTTTCTTTGAAATTTTATCCTTGAAGATTTGCTGTCTTTCTGGGGCTGACTTCACCTATGGAATTTTTTCCATTGGATATCATTGATCTTTATTCTGAACCCTTTAAAATATGCTTTCCCCAAATCTAGGCTATACGTTATGTATGTTCAACTTTTTTTTTTCTCTTATCAAATATTTTTAGAGAGAGCGGCCAGCTCTCCCCAAGTAACCATCACATACACCCCATTAACCATTTCATCTCTGCTAGTCAGAAATGGATGCAGAAGATACTTTTCTGTTGTATCTCAACATTTTGAAGGATAATTTTTGAAATCATCATTAAGGCAAATCATAAAATTATTACCTGATCTGATCCAGCATTTTCTTAATAATTAGTCTCCCACCTTAACTATACCAATTTTCATTCTTTTTGATGTTACCCAAACTCTTGTTTTATACCTTCTTTTTGTGCAGATGGTCTATGGGACTATTTAAGTAATTTATTTCCTCCTTTATTAACCTGGGCAGTTTATATTTTTGTAAATATTCATCCATTTTGGTTAGATCATCAAACTTGCTGCCATATGTTTAGGCAAAATAGTTCTTACTTATTGCTTTAATTTATTTTTCATTGGTAGTAAGTTCACTCTTATCATTTTTGATGCTAATGATTTGTTTTTTTCTTTCTTTTTTTTAACCAAATTAATCAAAACTTTATCTATTTTGTTGGTTTTTTTTTTTCATAAAACCAACTCAGTTTTATTCAATAGTTTTCTTAGTTTCTACTTTATTAATCTCTTCTTTGAGTTTCAGAATTTTTAGTTTGGTATTTAATTGGGGGTTTTTAATTTGTTATTTTTCTAGCTTTTTTAGTTGCATGCCTAATTCATTGTTCCCCTCTTTCTCTCTTTTATTCTGGTAGCTATTCAGAAATACAAAATTTCCCCTAAGAACTACTTTGGCACATTCCATAGGTTTTTGTATGTTGTCTTACTATTGTCATTCTCTTGGATGAAATTATTGGCTGCTTCTGTGATTTGCTATTTGATCTACTCATTCTTTAAAATTAGATTATTTAATTTCCAATTGGTTTTTAGTCTATCTTTCCCTGGCTCTTTATTGAATATAATTTTTTTTGCATTGTGGTTTGAAAAGAAAGCATTTAGCATTTCTGCTTTTCTGCATTTGTGAGGTTTTTATGCCCTAGTACATGGCCAGTTTTTGTGTAGGTGCCATGTACTGTGGAGAAAAAGATGTCCCTATTCAGTTTTCTCAGAGGTCTCATATTTAGGTTTGCTAGGATCCTATTAATCTCCCTAATTTCTTTCTTATTTATTTTGTGGTTATATTTGTCTGATTCTGAGAGAGAAAGGTTTCGGTCCCCCACTAGAATAGTTTTGCTAATTTTTCCAGAAATTGACTTAATATCTTCTTCAGAAATTTGCCTGTTTTACAACTAGGTGCATACATATTTAATATAGTTACTATATCATTATTTATGGTATCCTTTATCAAGATGTTTTTTTCTTCCTTATTTCTTTTAATAAGATCTACTTGCTTTTTTAATAAGATCATGTGCTTTTGTTTTAATTGAGATCAGAATTGCTACCCCTTCTTTTATTTTGTCTGAACCCTAATAAATTCTGTTCCATACCTTTACCTTTATTATGTATGTGTATCTTTGTGTCAAATACATTTATTGTAAATAACATAGTGCAGGATTCTGTTTTTTAATCCATTCTACTATTCATTTCTGTTTAATGAGAGAGTTCATTCCTTTCATTCAGTTATGATTACTAGCTCTGTATTTCCCTCCATCCTATTTTCTCCCCTATATATGCCTTTGTTCTCTCTTTCCACACTGTCCTTAGTTGTGTGTTTTTTTAATCTATACCACCCATTACCTTATCTCCTTTCATCTCCATTTCTCTTACTAATTTTTTTTAAACTTACCCTACCTGCCTCCTCCTCCCCTCTTCTTTGTAGTGTTTTTTTTAAACTCATTCCACCCAATATCTTGTCTTCCACCAAAACTTCCCCCCTTCTCTTGCCTTTTCCCCTAGTTTTCTGCCCTCCCTTTTATCCTCTCCCTCCCTTTTCTTTTCCTCTTTCTCCTCCTACTTCTTTATAGCATTAGGTAAATTTCTATCCCCAACTGAATGATCAAGTTATTCCCTCTTAGAGTCAAAACTGATGGAGATCAAGCTTCAGAAAATGCTCATGCCTCTCCCTTCTTTTTTTCAATTGTAGGAGGTCTTTTGCACCTCTTCATGTGAACTAATTTTCCCATCATACCTTCCCTTTCCTCTTTTTCCTGTACAGTTTTTTTAATACCCTTTAATTTCTTTTTGATGTCATCATATTAGAGTTCATAGAGTTCATTCACAACCTCAGCCCACAGACACACTCTGTCTGCCCCAGTGACAGATACAGTTCTCAAGAGTTATAGTTATTGGGGCAACTAGGTGGTGCAGTGGATAGAGCACCTGTCCTAAAGTCAAGAGGATCTGGGTTCAAATCTGGCCTCAGACACTTAACACTTCCTACCTGTGTGACCTTGGGCAAGTCACTTAACCCCAATTGCCTCAGGGGAAAAAAGGTTATAGATATCATTTTCCCATTTAGAAATGTAAACTGTTTAACTTTTAAATAATATATATTCCCCCCACTTTACCTTTCTATGCTTCTCTGAGTTCTATGTTTGAAGATTAAATTTTCTGTTTAGTTCCGTCTTTTTTTTTTTTCAATAGAAATGATTGAAAGTCTCTTACTTCATTGAAGCTTCATTGCCTTCCCTAAAAGATGATGCTGAATCGCTGGGTAGTGAATTCTTGGCTGTAATTCTAGGTCCTTTGCCCTTCAGCATATGGTATTCTAGGCCCTCTGATTCTTTAGTGTAGAGGCTTCCAGATCCTGGGTAACCCTGACTATTGCTCCTTGATATTTAAATTGTTTTTGTCTGGCAGCTTGCAATATTTTTCCCTTGAAATTGTAATTTTGGAGTTTTGCAGCAATGTTCCTTGGGGTTTTTCTTGTGAGATTTCTTTCTGGAGGTGATTAATGGATTGTTTCAATCAATATTTCCCCCTTTCTAGAATTATTCTTTCCTGAAGAGGAAATAATATTTTAAGAAACTTATTATACACAAATACATATTGTATTGAAATATGCCTATATTCTTTAGCCATAAAGTTTTTAAAATGGCATAAATTTTTAACTCCAGTTTTTTTAGTAATTTATTCAAATATTTTTATTCTTCTTTCTATTATGTTTACTTAAAACCAAATGAAAGACATTTAAAATTCTGCCACTATCATATAATTGCATATGCCTTGTATTTCCATTTGTTTCCTTTATGAATTGACACCAAGCATTTGGATCATAGATATTTATTATCTATAATTCCCTTGTTTATTTCTTTTAATATAATGAATTGGTTTTTACTTTTTCTAATTATATGAATACAACTTAGTATTTTTGGGATTTATCTGATGTACAGTATTTTCCCCCTAACCCTTCATTTTTATTGTGATGGCTTGGTAAGGTGAATTTCTTGTAAGCAATAGGTTGCTAGGCAAGAGGTTTCTTAGCCTTTCTGATGCTTTTCCATTTTATTGGATTATTCAATCCACTCATATCTAAAGTTATGCAAGTTAATTTTTTCTACTTTTGACCAACATTTTTTTCACATTAAGATTTATTATCTTTCTCTGTAAGCATGGTATTATGTCTCCTTAGCTATTTTAGGTTAATATATAACCCTATTTTAAGGCAATCCTATTCCCACTTGTTGCCCTTGCCCTCAACCTCTCCATTGTTTGTTACTACTTTCGCAGTTTTACAGTTTTGACTAATTTATTAGTTCATTTTTGCTCCCCTATTTTCCCTTTCTCAACTAAATCAAGTAAAACCTACTGTCCTTTCCAACTTTTTTTTCCTCTCTATGGTCATTCCCATCTTCCCTCATTTGTTATGATATCTGCAGGGTCCAGGTCTCTGAGTGTAAATTATTTTAAGGGGATAATTTAAAGGGGGTAACCCTAAGCATCAAATCCCTCCAAACTCTACATGCATAGCCATAGCTTCCTTATTGGTATTCCTGATCCAAGTGCTGTCTTCCTAATGCAATCATGATCACCAGACTCCCATGCCCAACAGTCTTTCTAAGCAGTTCTCTTTGAGGATTTCCTGAAAAATATTGTCTAGGCTCTTTTTTTCATCATGGTTTTCAGGAAGTCCAATAATTCTTAGATTTTCTCTTCTAGATCTATTTTCCAGGTCAGTTGTTTTCCCAATTAGGTGTTTTACATTTTTTTCTTTTTTTTTTTCTTTTTTTGGTTTTGCTTGATTGATTCTTGATGTCTCATTGAGTCATTCATTTTCATTTGTTCAGTTCTGATTTTTAGTGAATTATTTTCTTCATTTACTTTTTTTTAACTTCTTTTTGTATTTGTCCAATTGAATTTTTAAATTAGTTGTTTTGTTCTATGATTTTTTTTCCATTTTACAAATTCTGTTTCTTAAGGAGTTATTTTCTTTTTCTGTTTCATAAATTCTGTTTTTTAAGAAGTTACTTTCTTTTTCCATTTCACAAATTCCATTTTTTTAAGTTATTTTTTTTTTCTGTTTCACAAATTCTGTTTTTCTGGTAATTGTTTTCTTTTTCCATTTTGTCAAATCTATCTTTAATAAGTTATATGCTTTTCCCATTTCATTAATTCTATTTTGTCTTGCCTTTTCCAAACCCTCTTGCAAAGTTTTCATTTCCTTTACCCATTTTTCTTCTAGCTCTCTTTTAAGATCCTTTTTAATTTCTTCTAGGAGAGTCTTGTATGATGGGGACCAATTTACATCACCCTTTGGGGCTTCATCTGGAGCTTTTAGTCTCCTCAGGGTTTGAAATCTGTTCTCTTTCACCATAAAAATTATCTATGGTCAGAGCCCTTTTTGCTTTTTTACTCATTTTTTTTTTAAAAAAAATTGAGATTTGCTTTTAGGGCAAGGGGGGTTGTCCAAGCTTCCTCTACAAGCAGCAGCTGCTCTTGGTCAGTGCTGGCTGCACTGAGTCAGTGTTTACTGACTTCTGGTGCTGGGTGGGAATGGCCAGATTCTGTGAGATTCCAGTGTTTCAGGTTCACAATTTACCTTTTGTGTTTGTGTTGGATGTTTTATAACTTCTCTGCTGATCTACAGGCTTGCAACCAGGGCAGAGTAGCTAATACTGCTGTAGATTCATAGATTCTCTGGCGTGCAACACCCCGGGGACTTCATATTACCTACCAGCATTCCCCGGCATCTGTGCTCAGCTTGCTTGCACTTGGCCCACCTCCTTCTGTGCCCAATTGAAACAGACATTTTCTGTTGATTTTTGAAATTATCTTCTGCTGAGAATTTGTTACACTCCCGATATTTGAGGATTCTGCCAGCACAGAGCTAATTCAGAGGCTGGATTTGGTAATTAGTCTGAGGATTGTGGGAGAAGAACAGAAAGAAGTGTGTGTCCTCTCCCCCATCTTGGCTCATCCCCCTCCCAAAAAAAAAAAAAAAAACCTTCAATGGCTTGTTGTGGCTCAAACAACAAAATTCTTTAGACTTGAATTGAAGGCCTTATAACATTTTAATCCCAACTTTCCTTTTTTTTGTTTTTTGTTTTTTGGTAACTGTCAACATTCCTTTGAATCGCCATATTCTCCAATTTAACTGCAATTACTGCTATCTATAAAACATGCCTTGTTCTTTCCTGTTTTTCTGCCTTCAGTCATCCAATTTTCTTCATAGAATGTAATTCCCTCATATTTCTTCCTGAAAAAATCCTTTTTCAAAGTTTAGGTGAAATTCCATATCCTTCATTATACCTTCTTTTAGCATTCTACCTATAAATAATCTCTAACTCCTTTGAGCTCACATAGCAATTTGTTTATACCTATCTAATAGTACTTAACTAACTGTGCCTTGAATTATAGTCATTTGTATGTTTAGTATCTTCCTATTGACATATATTTTGTGAGGTCTACAACTGTATCTTGATTTTTTCATATTCCTCTAAAATTCCTATAATAGCACATTATAAGTAAATCAATGTTTGTTGAATGAATCAATAAATTATGTTCTGTTAATTTCATGGGGTTTATTTTCATTAAAACCAGACCAGCATTACTTCTACTTAAAAACCTTGTTCAAGTTATTTTGTTGCTTCAAAGTTTTAAATTATATTTCTTTAAAAGTATTCTATAATACACATTTTATTCTGCTTCAAACAATCTTCTCTTTCATTAGTCTAATTGAAAATTTCATTCTCTATATTGTAATTTCCTTGTTCAGTCTCTTGCATACTAGAAATTATGAGTTTATAGAGACGTCTCCATTTTAATAGAAAAAATAAAGCCACCTCTGTTAAAAGTTTCTCATGATGCAATATCTAAGACTGGGATGCTTTTTCTGACTAACAATCATTCATTTAAAATAATAGCCTTAATGTAGCATTCAGGTCCAGTGCTGTCACACGGTTGAGGAGGTGTCAAAGAAACAGCTGCCAAACTTCTAAAGATTCTAAACCTATGACTCATTTTTGAATGTAAATCAAGAGTGATGTATACTGGAAATTTGTCAAAAACTGATGGCCCTTAGAATTTCCTTAGTAGAGTCAGTCAGCTGTTGAATATGCATTTTTTTGTATTCTGTATGGAAGGGAAGCAAAGCAGGTATGTGGAATAGGCAAATCTAAAAGAATCCTGGAGTTAATTGTTGATTCTAGAATTTTCTCTAGGCCTTAGTTTCAATCATTTTAGAATGGGTTGAATTAGTCTTGGAAGCTATTTCATAGAAATTTGGTGAAAATGATAGTTTAATAAAAGTAACTTTAAAGTTTGAAAACCATTTGCATGCATGTCATTTGAGTTTCACAAAAACTTAATGGTTTTATTATTTTATTTATTATTATCATGTTTATGCAAATGAATAAACTTAGGCTTCAAGATTTTAAATAACTTGCTCATGGTCATATAGATGGTAATGTCAATGATTAGATATAAACATAGTCTTCCCAACTATAAATCCATCATGCTTCTATTATACCACATTATCTCTTTAATATTTACATTAATCTTTTTGAAGGTAAGAAGAAACATTATATAGTTGCCAAAGGAGGGAAAATGATTGTTGATTAACCGAGTGATCTAAGATGTCCCTTATTATGAAGTGAAAACTGCTTCTTCTTTTCTCTCTCTATTCCTGACTTCATCCATGTCTGTTTTGCAAAGAGGTATGTCCCAAGTCTGATCAAAAGAGAAATAAAAACAATTTACTAGCAACATATTACTATACATAAAGGCAGTTAAGCCTTCTTTTCGTTATAGACAGTTTTTAGGATTTAGCCATCAACACTTAAAGACAAAGGAGTATTTATTTATGTACTCAGGATGGCAGATTATACATTCTTTCTAAACATGAAAAAAATAAGGAAATATAAAAATAATAAAATCATATATAAGAATAGCACAATTAAAATTTTAAATTTACATGCTACTTTAACATATGTGATTTCCTGTGATTCTTTCAATAATCCTCTGAAAATTAAAATACATGTATTATTACCCTTACTCCCACCATATCAGTGTAAGGATAGTAAGGCTCAGAAAAATTAAATGACTGTTTTTTTGATCAAACAGCTAGCAAATGTCTTTGATTAATGCTTTTTCCAATATATAACAGATTTACTCCTGGTTGTACCTAGCAGTATTCTTTTTCAAAGTCTTCTTCATTCCATACTTACACATTAATCAAGGTAAGATTAAGCTAATAGGAAAGAGAAGAAAGTAAACCACATTTGTATAACTGCCAAAACAGAGACCACAATGAAGTCATCTGGTAAAACATTGGATAAAATATCTATAAGAGGACAGTATTTAAAAAAGAAGTTCAGTTCTGAAATTTCATGAAACTATGCTATTACTCATTCCTCCCAATCCTGGCAAATAAATCTGAATAATAGGCATAATAAACAAAATAAACTAGAGAACTTAATGCACAAAAGATCTCATGGACATCATTGAGATTTGTGAATAATTTGGATCTAGATATTAGCAGGAAAAAAGAAAACCAAAAAAAGAAATATGATGAAAAATTTTAAGATGAATCTTAAAGGGAAATGAAAAGGATATTATAGTGGGAGTATGTTATAGAAAATATAGCCAGAAGAAAGAACGAGACAATAGTTCTGGCAGCAAAACATTTTGGAGACTAATATGTAGCAGTGGAGGAAGACTTTTAACTCTCCAGACTTTTCTTGAAGGTTTGGGGATTACAGAAGATCAACTGAGAAATGTTCAATTTGTCTGATGGACAATTTTGCCCTTTAAATGATATAGGAAATGATTGGGTTAACTGATAGCCCTGATGTGATTCTAATGAATAAAGATAAATTGGTGATATAAGTGAGAAGTACATCTTGGCTCTCCTCCCTTAGAAGAAAATGACCATAACATCTTTGACTTCATTATAGATAAGGAAGAGAATTTGTCTCCCATGTGATGGATAAATCCCTGTAGGCCTTGGTGAAGAAGATCTCAAAGTGTTCAGCAAAGGACAGGCAGGATCATGTGGCCTAAGATTTTATATACAGTAACTTATCTGATTTGAAAGACATGAACAACTCATCAATAGAATGATGATGAAACAAAAGTTTTTGATATGGAAAAAAAGAGAAGGAGATATGAGAAGATGTACCACAGGGAGATCATTAATGAACTCAAATGTTTAAGAAAACATAAGATAGAAGACAGGACTGATTATTGGGGATGAATAGGAAAGAAGGGCATAGTCCTGTAAAAATATCCAAAATGCTAAATCCTAAAACAAAATGGGAGAAGTATAGAATAGAAAATAAGTAACAGAAAATTGATATTTATAGTGAGTAGGTATTTAAGAAAGTACCTAACTGGCACCCATAAGTTTAGCTTATCAGTTTAAATGAACTATATGTCAGGGTTCTGGAAAAAACAAAAACAAAAACAAAAACAAAAAACAAAAACAAAAACAGAAACAGCTGATTTATTTTCAGTGTTCTTAGAAAAACTGTGCAAACAGAAGATTAAAAGCAGGGCTGGGACTATGAGATGAATAAATACTCTGATATCTGAAAAAGAAGATGGATCTTTTAAGTTATAGGCCACTAAGTTTATCTTCAATTCCTGACAAAATTCTAGGACACATTAAAGGGATGGTTTGTGAACACTTGGGAAAGAAAATGGCAATTGCTGTGAGCCAGTGCATTTTGATCAATAACAAGTCTTGCTATATTAACTTTAGTTTCTTTTTTTTTTTTTTTTGAGCAGGCTAGACAGACAGAATAGGGGAATTGTAAGCATACACACATATACATACATATATATGTATACATATACATATATATGTATATAATTTATTTTTATTTGTTTATTACATTAAGACATTTGGCTTTTTTTTTTTTCATGACAATCATGTGGATAAGATGGAGAGATAAACTGAATGAATCCAATTAAGAGAATCCAGAACAGGTTAACTGACCAACCCTAAATATGATTAATGGATTGATTTAAGCCTAGAAGGAAGTCTAGTGAAGTGAAATAAATTGACATGTCAAAGGGCTTCACCTTGAGTCCTGTTGTGATCAATATGTTTATAGCATAGTTGGACAAAGACGAGTTTATCAAGTTTATGACCAGTATGCAACTCAGAGGGACAATAAAAATGCTATTTAACAAAAAAGAGATTAAAAAAAAAAGAAAGGAAGGAAGGAAGGAAGACTTGATATACTGGAATAGTGATCCAAATCTAATCAATTAGATAAAGTCTAAGATAAAGTCCAACAACTGGAATTTAAAAATCAAAATCTACAATATAAGTATAGAATATATGGGTAGAGAATTTTAGTGAAATGCAAGGTCAAAATCAGCAGAGATTATGATATGACTTCCAAAAAAGCCAGTATGACTTTAAGGTACATTAACAGAAGAATTGTTGTAGGAATTTAGCATACTCTAGGGATTATTATGCTTAATTCGAAGGGCCACATTTTAGGAAGGTTGATTGGAAAGTTGATGCATACCCAGGAAGGTTAGGAGTATTCAAAGCATGGTACACAAGAACCAAGTGAAAGAATTGGGCATAATTTGGAGTAGAGAAAATTCAAAGGAAATGTTGGAATATCAAAAAGAGAGAAAAAGGTAGAGAGAGAAGGAGAGACAGAGACAGAGATAGAGACAGAGACAGAGAGAGAGAGAGAGAGAGAGAGAGAGAGAGGAGAAGAAGAAGAAGAAGAAGAGGAGGAGGAGGAGGAAGAAGAGGAGGAGGAAGAAGAGAGAGACAGAGAAAGAGAGAGAAGAAGAAGAGAGAGAGAAGAAAGGAGGGAGGGAGGGAGGAAAAGAGGGAGGGGAGAAGCTGATAACCAGGTTTGAGCATTTTTTTCTTTCAGATATCAGAATTAAAATAATCAATAGAATTTAGAGTTATAGTGTAATATAAAATAAACTTCATAATAATTAATGCTGCCCCAAAGTGGAATGGGTGCTCAGGAGTTGAAAGTTTTTTCAATAGAATAAGTCTTCAATAAAAGTGTCTATGGCACTTGTTCAGGTTATTATATTGAAGGTATCTAATTGAATTGACTCAATGGTCTCTGAAATCCTTTTCAGCTCTGAGATTTTACTTCTCATTTTTTTTAAACCAGAAAAAAAGCATGGCATTTTCATAATTTTCCTTTTCTGCATACTTTTAAACAGACTAACACATCTACTTTCTTCTCTTGCTGTTTCATTTCTTGCCACGAAGACGTTGGAATAGAGTCAAAAAAAAATTTAGGTAGGAAAAAATCCACAAACTTGGATGCAAATGCTCAGTGAATTGTAGCCACAGTCAAACTATTCATTCACATGATTCTAAAAGTGGAAGGAAAACTTTAGACATCTTAATTTGAAATTTACTTCATGGTCATTGTGGTTTCCAATTAATATATGTTACAAAAAGTTACAAGACTTATTGGAGCATTCAAATTAAAAAAAAAAAAAGAATAACATCAATACCCATGTGAAAACTATTTTTAAAATAGTATCATAAAAGAGAGAAGGCAGATAATAAATAATGGAAGTGTTTAGAGAGTGCCCGCAGATACATCCCTCAAATGTATTTATATTGCTAGAAGAGCCTTTCATTTTCAAAGATCCTCTTTAAGCTATATAAGTTATGAATCTAGTACCCTGCTTCAGAGAAAGTAAAATAACCTTAGGTACTGGCTGGTACAAATTTCTCGGAGAGTAATCATGTCCTTCTAATAATGTTCCACTGAAGAAATGTTTTCACATAGATTTCATTTTTTGTATTTAAAACATTTTCACTTTGGTATTACTAGAGTACAAAGAACCACTGCCACCAGACTGACCTCTTTTATCATCTTCTTTGTTTATTTGTTTTTGGTCATCTTATGACTTACACACGTCCAGACAAATTCTTGTTCACTTAGTAAAATAAAAGTGTTCCCGTGCTAAAACCTCAGAGGCCATGTTTTATCCCCACAGAAAATGTTCATGGCTTAGTAAAACTACCCTCAATTCAGGGGTTCATTTAAGTAGGGAATAAGTCTAAATGTAGTGGTACAAAAAGCACCACTATGACAAATGACTGAAAATCTGTTTTGATAGTCTGCCCATTCCAGACTCACACAGGCCTGAGAATTGCACAAAAATAATAAGCTAGCAATATGAGATTCAGCTCTCTCCCCAAAAAAGTATTAGATGCTTCTTACCCTAAAATCTCTCCTAATAGCATAACAAGTACTATTCTGGGGCAAAATAAATGTGAACAAATTATTTCCTCCTTTTTTTACCCATAAAAATCCAAAAAAAATTTCTTTTTTTTTTTTTTTGCTGAGGCAATTGGGGTTAAGTGACTTGCCCAGGGTCACACAGCTGTTACGTGTCTGAGACCAGATTTGAACTCAGGTCCTCCTGACTTCAGGGCTGGTGCTCTATCCACTGCGCCACCTAGCTGCCCCCTAAAAATTTTCAAGGTGAATGGTAAACTATCACATTATTTTTGTTTTGTTTATACCCTCAAATATTCATGTGTCTATTAATTTTAATTTTTAAAGGAGTTTGGCTAAGGAGGCTGCCAATCAACTTTAGAGCTACCTAGTCAATTAATTTGATGAGCCTATAGGACATGAGCTCGGTCTCAGATCAGGAAAGAACTACTCTATGAAAAAGGTTTGCATGCTTAATTATGTAAAGTTGACATGATATATCAAACTTCTGAATGGTTTTCAGTGACTGGCTCAACCTCCAGGATCAGAGCTTTGGGAGGATCATAGTTTATATTCTCATGCCATGTTTTTAAAAAAAGGATGATATTTTTGTTGAGATCTAAAACATCTACTTAGAAAGTTTTCTTTTTGAATACAAGAATATATTATTCTTATGTTTGTGGATAGCTTACATTTATGGAACATTTAAAGGTTTACAAGCTGTTTTACATATGTTTAACCAATCACACTCCCACTATAGGATAGATAGGGCAAGTATTTTAATCTCCATTTTTAAAATAAGGAATCTGAGACACAGAAATGAAGCAACATAGCTACTGTCACATAAGTTGTACATATCAGCAACAAGAGCTGGACCCAGAACTTTTAACCTCAAATGCAATAAAATAAATAATATTGTTGAGTTCTCATGGGGAAGGAACTACCATAGCCAATAACATTTTGACTTTTTATTTCTTTTTGTAATAACTCATAGGTCTTAAACTCAAGGAGTAAGATTTGTTTTTAAAAGTTCATAACTCTTCCTTGCATAATACAAAATATATAATATCATACTTTAGAGCTGGAAGGGATTATAGGGGTCAACTAGTCCAGCACTATCCACAACATATTCATGAAAGAATTGATGTCCAAAGGACTGAAGTGACTGGTTTGAAAAAACACAGCTAATTAAGGGAGGGATTTCAACACAATTCTCCTGATTCTACCTAATATTCTTATTGATAGTTTTTGTATTATCTCAAATATCTTTGTTTTTGGGCAACACTATAAATAAATAAAAAAATTATAGGCTTTGTGGGGTAAATGGTGCTGTTTTTCTAATACTTTAACTGGTCTTTTAAGATTTCTGAATTTATTGCCCAAATTTTCATTATCAAAACTTTACATTTCCATGTCATTTGTGAACTTGTAAAATATAAAGGTAAATAATGAATAAAGTAAAAACAAAGTTTCAAACTAGGGACAAAGGAAGAAAATGTATTTGAAAAACAGCATAAAATGGCAACCATAAAATGATGATAGCTTTACAACATTTCACATAACTTCTGGGTTAGAAATTATCGGTATAGAAATTCGCAAAACTACTTTACATAATCACTGATTTTTTTTTGGGGGGGTAACTCAGATTACTTATTCTGAAACAGAAACCTAAACTAATAAATATGTTTTGAGGTGACTACCTTTTTTTTTTCATTCATGTGATTCATTAACTTATCTCTCTTGGGAGTTAGTAAACCTTATTTCTATTTTTTTAATCCATCTATTATCTCAATAATTTTTCTTGGCCTCTCACTTTTTTCCTCTTTGATTTACTAATCTCTGAAAATAGTTAAGTACTATGGGCTAGATAGTACTTTATATTTAGATAAGAATACATGCTTGACTTTTTTGTTTACTTTCAATAATTGATTTTGAAATTATATATATACATATATATATATTTCAAATATAACTTGATTTTTCAGGTCCTGTTTTTATGATTTTTTTTTTGCATGATTTTGCTTTAGAAGCTTATTTGCAAGCTCATGCAAATACTTCTCCCTTTCCAAGATTTATTACCTGGGAAGATCCAAAAGTGTCCTGTAATATGATAAAGTGTCTCTCTACTGTATGCTACTTTTCTAGTTTCTAGGTCATGCTGAAGATCCAGAGTAGTCTTTCCAGATTATCTACCTGAAGAAGTCCAAACAATCTTCTGCATAATCTCTTTTCCCTCATACTTTCATTCCTCCTGTCTATCCTTCCCTACATAGTCAAATTAATCTTCATCATTTAACTCTAGAAGTCACAAATCCACATTGAATCATCTTTCCTCACAGAACAGATCCAAATTCTTCAGAATGTAATTTATTACTTTTTGTAATCTGACCCCACTTGAACAGATCATATCAATTCCCCCAACAAATATTTATGTCAAATTATTAGTTTCTTTGTAGGCCCTCAAACACGTTTGACTTTGATTAGGCTGTTAATAAAAATATTAATAATAACCAATTACTATTTATAATAATATTTTAAATTTTGTAAAACATTTTAAATATGCTTCATTTAACCCTCACAATAACCCTGGGAGGTAGCTGCTATTATTGTCCCACTTTACAGATGAGAGAACTGAGGCAGAAAGAGGGACTTGCCTAGGCTTTCACAGCTGGTCTCTAAGGCAGGACTTGTAATTGCTAGCTCTTTAAACAACTTTTGAAAGAAATATGGAAAACCAAAAACTAACCTAAAGTTAGCTATTCAATAGTAACATAACTTTGAGTTGATTCTGTTAAAGACTTTTATATTAAAGTTCAAGATTTTTTTTTTAAAGAATCCATTTGTATAATCAAAACATTTCTTTTGGGGGCAACTAGGTGGCGCAGTGGATAGAGCACCAGCCCTGAAGTCAGGAGGACCTGAGTTCAAATGTGACCTCAGACACTTAACATTCCTTAGCTGTGTGACCCTGGGCAAGTCACTTAACCCCAATTGCCTCAGCCAAAAAAAAAAAAAAATCATTTCTTTTTCTTGCCACATAAGCCCTGCAGTGCTTGCTGTCTTTTGTACACATTTGATGAATAGCTTAGCTCAGGCTATTTCACACTAAACGGATAGTGAGAGGGGAGGGATTGAGAAGTGATTATCACAAAGATGAAAAGAAATGTTTTTAAAATAAAAAAAAATTAAGTTTATTGATATGCATACACTGGAAGTCATCATTTAGATCTTAAGGAGACATACAGAAGAGGGAAGCAAGGACAGGTAAATGGAAGATGAATTTAAAAGTTCAGTATACTCCAATTAGAATAGTGTCAGAAATGCTAAAGCTCAGTGAGCTAAGGTTAATGACACATGCTAAAGACAACAAAGGATTCTTTTAAAAAAAAAAACTATTAGGGAAAACAAGACTATCAAAGAAGATTTAAGACAACAGCCTGGGATAAGAATAAGTTGATGAAAATTGATTGCGGGAAGGATGAATTACACATTTTATTTTGCCTTAGTTTTCTCTACTAAGGAAACTGATTTTTGGACTAGGTAGAATAAATGATTTATTTACCTATTGAAGAGCAAAATGGGACAATATAAAGAGCACTTTTTAAGTCAAGGGACTTTGATTTAAATTATACTTTTGATACTTACTAATTGTGTAAACTTAGGCAAAAGACTGAACTTCTAGGATCTCACTAACTTCATTTGTAAAACAAAGGGTTTAAACTAGCTGGACTCTGAAGTCCTTTCATCTCTATATCTCTACTTCTAGATGATGATCTTATGAAATATATATAATATCCAAAGCAGGGAGTGAGAGCTAACACATCTGATAGATTTTGGATTTAAAAGGGGTCTCAGCAGGCTTAAGGGATGAGACAAATCCTATGCAGTTAATTTGTGATTATAAGTTGGATTTGTATTTTGTCTATTCCAGTTCATTCTACTTTCTCTCATTTCTGAACTCCTGTAGCAATTCATAATAAATATTGCTTTTTGGATATAAGTTAAGTTTTACATTTTGATTCATAAAACCAGCTTCACAAGTACAAAAAAGCATAGATGTGGTAAAACAGCAATTCATCTTAACAAAAAAAAAAAAAAAAAAAAAAAAAGATCCAGGGAATTGCAAGCTTCATAAAATCAACAATGCAATGGGAATAGGATAATGGGAATTTTTCTATATTAAGAAAAGAATAATGTTCAGAATAAAGGATATGTTTCCCTCGTTCTATTCAGCCCTAGTAAAATCACATCTGAAGAATTTTGTTAAATTCTGTTTGTTACATTTTAGAAAGAGCATTGATAAACTTGAGAATGTCCAGCAAAGGGCAACCAATATTTTGAGAGAGCTTGAAGTGATGTTAGGTGAGCATCAAATAAAGGAACCATAGATATTTGACCTGGAGAATAAAAGACATAGTAAGTAGAAAGATACAATATCTGTCACATAAAAGAGAAATTAAACTTGTTCTCTTTAGTCCCAGAATAAAGAACTGAGTAATAGGTCAAAGCTGAAACGAGGCTGCTGCTGGTGACTTACTCAGTAGAGTGCCAGACATCATCAGGGTAGACTTGAGTTCAAATCTAGTCTCAAACACTTTTTAGCTATGTGGCTCTGGGCAAATCACTTCACCTCTATTTTCTGCAGCTTCCTCAAGTATAAAATGGGATGATTATGATAGCACTTATTCCCTTAATGTTGTTGTAAGGATAAAACGAAATAATATTTGTAAAAATGTTTCACATACTTAGCACTATACTAAATGCTAGTTATTAATATTATTATTACCACAGAATGATGTCAGGTAAAACTAACAATGAGGATATAGCAAAAATACAATGCATTGCCTTGAAAAGAAGAAGAATCAATATCACCTTTGAAGATTAGAAGTCTCACATGAAAGTTGAGTGACTGTTGTAGATAAAATCACGATTACTTTTTTTAGATTACAATTCAATAGAAGCTGAAATTTTAACTCATATTTCTCTAGGCCTCAGTTTCATGCTCTGCCACAGGAAAAAGTTGAATTATATGTTCTCTAAGATTTCTTCCAATCCTTCTACACCCAGAGAAAAACTATGGAAACTGAATATGGATCAAAGCATAGTATTTTCATGCTATTGTTGTTGTTATTTACTTGCTTTTTTCTCATAGTTTTTTTTCACCTTTTGATTTTTTTCTTGCATAGCATGTTGAATATGGAAATATATTTAGAAAAATTGCTCATTTTTTAACCTGTATTGGATTGTTTGCTGCCTATGGGAGATAGTGGGGGAGGGAGGGAGAAAAAGTTGAACACAAGGTTTTGTAAAGGTCAGTGTTGAAGATAATCTTTGCATGTATTTGATCAAAAAAGAGTTATTAAAATGGGGGGAAAGATTCCTTCCAGCTCTAAATATTATGATCTTATATTCAAAAGAATTTTAAAATATATATACATATATACATATATAGAAACTATCCCATTTTTACTCTACATTCTTTTTTTGTTTCTGACAGATACATTTCTAAGATCAAATTAACACTCTAAATAAGGAAATTAAAACTGGAATTCATCTTATTTCATTAGCCAAAAATTACATAGTAATGATTATAGTTACCTTTAGTAATATGAAAATTAATTAACCCTGTTTACTTCAGTTTCTTCATCTGCAAAATGAACTAGAGAAGGAAATGGCAGTATCTTTGCCAAGAAAACTTCAAATGTAGTAATAAAGATTCAGACAAGACTGAATAATAACAACAAAAATGAAAAAGAAGAAAGTGCACTGTTTCTGGAATCAAGAGAATCTGGCTTCAACTCTTTCTGATGTTTACTACCTATGTGATTTGGGGCAAATTATTTAATCCCTAAGCCTTGGTTTCCTTATATGTATCATGAGAGGATTGTACTAAATAACTTTTAAAGTCCCTTCCACTTTACATTCATCCTGTATGAAATTAGATATGCTTCCATTTTACCTCAGTGAAAATTGTCAAAACTCATTTAAGTGACTTCACCAGTCTGAAGATGAAAATAGTGAGTCTATAACACCATATAGCAATATTATCAGCATTCTAATATAATTCAATTAATATAATTAAAACTCATGATATATCCAATGTCCTTGAGAAGATAAATTTGAAATTTTTAATATGCTTAAATTTGAGCCTATCCTGGGAAAAAATCAAGAGACTAGAAAACAACAGTTTTGTTGTTGTTTTGGGTTTTATGCTGATTGCATGCTAGTTGAAACATCACACGTTGAAATGCTTGCTAGTATCAGCACAGCTCCTTTATGGGGTTATCTTACAGCAGATTTTCTACCACTGAATCATCATCATTATTGTGAGCTACATTTCTCTCCAAATCTCTTCTCTAAATCTTGGCAAATGCCCAGTGTACCTAGCTAGTTTCATGTAGCATATAATAACAATTCTTAATCAGACTGTGTCTACATTACTACCCCATTTAACTATGGTAAATGGAGGATAAACAAATATGCAGGCTTTTGATGGTTTTGTAGGATGCATAACTTTGCAACTACCTTGACAAAGAGCTCTAGCACTGACAATGCTTTTTAGTAGAGTGATCTTTCTCTGGAATTCCTGCATTAAATATACAATCAGATCTATTTGCTAGTCAACTGTCAGACTCAATTATGCCTCAAATTTATATTATATTCTCAGTATATTTTGAAAACATGGATTTTTTTGGAATATCAGGAATGAATAATTTTTAAATAGGATATTTAGTTTACTGCCCCATGAATAATATAAATATTTCTCCAATAATTGGATTAATGTGTCTGCAGAGGACTTTGAGATCTCCATATATAGTCAAAATCTGTCTTCAGAACCCATCTTACATCAACTGCATATTAAATATTTCTAAGTGGATGTCCAACAGTCATCTCAATTTGAAAACTGAACTTAGTAGCCTTTTCCTCCCAATACAACTCTCTTCCAATAAATCAATTCATAGCATTTATTAGTCAGGCAGGCAATATACATTTATTAAGCAGATTCTATATCTCAAGCACTCTGCTAGGCACTAGTAGTACAAATGTTCAAATTAAAGAGTCCCTATTATCAAACAGCTGATTTACTCAAAATGAGCACAGAATGGAATTTGAGAGGTTATAGCAATCCATTCGAATGCCACTCTTTTACTTACCCTTTGTCTTTACAAAAACATGATAGTCTCAGAAAGTGTTAGTGTGATAGTTATATCCATAAGAAAAACAAAATAATCACAATTCCTAGGCTTAAGGAATTTAACAGTCTAGTAGATATTTTGCAATATAAATTCATTTTGCACTTAATATACTATAAAAAATAAGACAAGCAATTTTTTTTTACAACTTTTTACATTTATTGCATCTTTCTTCAGTTGGGAGTTCTAGTTACCAATTAACTCATTCATTGATTCATTCCTTATCCCCACCACCAATATAACTAAATTTTTGGCCAAGGATGGGGGTGTTTCATATTTCCTGAATCTTTTCTACTTTTATTTATTTCCACATTTTATAGTTAGAGTATATTATGTTTATCTGATTCCACTTCTTTTCTATAATGACTGAAAATCCTATATCTCTGCATTCTTCATATTTCTCAATTCTTATGTTTTAATATTATTTCCTTATGTGTATAACATATAATTTAGTGAGCAATATAGACAATGATGGCTGAGTTTTCTTTTTTTTGTTATTATGAATACTAATGCTGGAAATATTTTGAATTTTTTTCTTTTAAAAACACTTAAACAAACATCCAATTTTATCTATAACTTGTTCACTACACATATACAATGATTTCATCAAAATCCCAAGATTAGAATAAATCCCCTTAGCCCTTTAAGTAATAAAAACAGTTAACAATTCATTCATAGGTTTTAGAACTAAAAAGAATCTAACTAGTTAACTAGTCCAAGAACCTTCCATTCAAGATGAATAGGAAAAATTGAATGGGTTAGTAAAAAGACCATTGGATTTGAAATCAAATATCCTGAATTTGAATCAGCTCTGTTTTTTCAGCCCTATGATCTATCTAAATTATTTAACTTCTCAGAGACTATTTCCTCATGTACAAAATAAGAGGGCTGGGTTGGATGATTTATGGAGTCCTTTCCACCTCTAAATTTGTTTGAAGAAACTGAGGTTCAGACAAGTTTTTATTATTCTGTCATTTCCGACTTTTCTTGATCCTGTCTGGAGTTTTCTTGGCAAAGATACTACAGTAGTTTGTCATTTCCTTCTCTGAGTTAGGCAGAGTTCAACTGATTTGCCCAGAGTCAAACAGCTAGTAACTACCTGAGGGTGGATTTTAACTCAGCTCTTCCTGACTCTAGGCCCAGTACTCTTATCCACTGAGCTAAGTTTTATGATTTTTATTTGTCCAAGGTGATAATCTAGATAAGCAACAGAGCCAAAATTCACAACAGGTGCTTCAACTTCATTCATTCTTTATTTCAGTGAACATTTATTAAAGTTTTCAATAAGGCTTTATTAAGGGCAATGTGCTTGGGCCTTGACCCCCACAAAAAAGGAAGGAGTTGGATTTAAAGTCTACCAAGGCCCATTCTAGCTTTCAGTCCAATGATCCTGCAAATGATTCTATAATCCCAGGTCCTAACTATGCAGTAAGAATAATTTTCTTTTGATATTTCTTAACTTAAATAAAAATTACATATAGTTGAACAGAGATAGAATAAGAAGTCATAGAAGACTTCACATTGCAAATTATAGGAAAATCCCTTCCAAAATAGAGAAATTCCCTATGAATGAGCTAAATTAACTTTGTGCATTGGATTGGATTCCTAATTCATAAATTTTGTTGATTTATAAATGTTTATTCTGAAATTATTTTTATCTGCTTATTCTAGGAAATGAAAAATTATTTGAGAAAGGAATGAGAGAAATAATTATTTGAGGACAATTATTTTAAAATCACATTTTAAAGATAATAATTTTAACTTCCTTGTCTAGGCTTTCACTTCTTTAAGATTAATCAGAGTAGACTGATTACCACAAAAACATTTTAAAATTCCAACTTTAGGAATGTGTTTCAAATATATCTACTAATCCCATCTACAGTTTTTCCTTATTTTAAACATTAGTCATCAATGAAAACAAAAATTGGAATAAACATAAAAAATTATGTTATTATTCCTGAAATCCCAAACTATATAATTTAAAGTTTGTTTTCTAAAGTGAATAGCAAGACAGCTTCAGTGCCAACTTTTTCTACTTTTATTTATTTACATGAACCTTTCCTACTTTTATTTATTTCTATATATTTGTGTCAGAGTGTATTATGTTGGTCTGATTCTATTTCTTCACTATCACTTCATTTAGCATCTAATAATTTTGTATTTTTTGTATTTCTCAACTCATATGTTTTAATAATATTCCATTATGCACATAATTCACCATTTATTGAGTTATTTCAAACATTTTTGGCTACATAAATTGATTTCAGCTTTTTGCTATTATGAACACTGATGATAGAAATTTTTTTGCAATATACTCCTTTCAAAAACTTCTATAGAAAATCATTCCCATAGTGAGATCACTGGGCTAAGAATATAAACCACTTCATAGTTGACTTTATTATACCATGTTGCCTTCCAAAAAAGATGATACCAATTCACAGCTCCACTATACATATAATGGTACCACATTTTTCTCATATTTCTGCCAAAATGAATTTTATCTTTTTTTAAAAAAAATCTTTCCACTTATTTGAAGCATCTAAGATTGTAAGATTAATTTATTCTTCAATTTTCTGACTATAGGAAATGTTGTATACTTTTTTTAAATGTGGTTATTATATTTTAGTTTTCTTTCAAGAATCATCCATTCCTTTTCATCACTTATTCAATGCAAAAGAAAAAAAAAGGAATCTTAAATTTCAATTCATGTCAATTCCTTTGGATTTTTATATCCGTTTTTATTTATTTATTGATTGATTTTTGCTGAGGCAATTGAGGTTAAGTGACTTGGCCAGGGTCCCATAGCTAGGGAATGTTAAGTGACTGAGACCAGATTTGAACTTTGGTCCTCCTGATTTTAGGGCTGGTGCACTATTTATACACTGCACCACCTAGCTGCCCCATAACAAAGTTGTTTTTTTTTTTTTTTTAATTTTTGGAAGAATACAATTTTTTATTGTTATTACAAAGGCAATTTTTTTTTATTTGTCATATGAATAGCCACAAGAGCAGACTAAGTGTAATCCTCATACAGGCATTGTGTTAGGCACAGTAAGTAGCTATAAATCATATGGGAAAAAAAGAATTTTAACTGTGTATCCCCAAAATTCCTACTTAACCTTGACTTGACTTTGCTTTTAAAATACTATTAACCAGTCCCTTTATCCTCCCCACTTGAAAATAAATTCAAAGTCATAGAAAATCTTGAAAGATTTCTATGTTCTTGTTTTGTTTTGTTTTGTTCTTATAGGAACTAACAGAAGAAACTCAAGTCTTACTAGAAACGAAGAGGGAATAGACATTTGGCAATTCATTACCAATGAATGTGTGATAAAATACACTATGTGTATAAGTATTCAGTACTCATCCATAAAAATAAAGGCTGCGATGCATAGCCTATTTTTTTTTTACTCAATACAATGTACATAAGGAAAAAAATAATTCTCTTAATAACTGAATTCTCATAATTCCTACTTAATGTATATATGCATAACAGGAAAGGAAGAAATTTTATTACCCAAGCAAATCACAAGCTATCACTCCAATATAAATGTATGCCCTTTTGTGAATAGCAGAAAGTGAAGTTATGAGAATCTATGGCCAGCAGTATTTGAAACACAACAGCTTTTTCATCTATCAATGAGTAAGCTAACTAATAGTTTAGAAAATTAAAGATAAGGGTAGAGGAAAAATATTCCTATTCCATATCTGCTCCCTGGAAAACTGAATATCAAAGTTTTGTAAAAAATATTCATAGCAGGTATTTTTTTTCTTAATTTTTCTTTCCTTTTGGTTCTGAATGCACTGTTTTCTCTGGTTCAATATTTTTTAAAATTTTTATTCAATTTTATCTATTTTTTCTAATCACTTCTATTTATCAACTAGGTAAGGTAACTGAACCTATTATAACTCATAATAAACTCATTATTCTATTTACTTTTTCTATGTTTAAGTAAATTAACTACTTGGAATTGTTTAAAATACATAGTCTGTGATTGGGACTTGTTCTCATTTTCCAAAATATTTATATACATTTTTTTGCCATAATTTTTATTGAATAAATTTCCCAAATGGCCTCTTTGGTATTGGATTTACCAATACTTGTTGACTTTATCTTTGGTTCATGTTCTGAATTATCTATTTTTAAAATATGGTAGCAATTAATTTTTATTATTATTACTTTATAATTACATATATGGCAATGGGAATTTCTGATCCTCCCCACCCCCACAATTTCCCTTGATAGTCTTGTTACTTTGTTTTTGCATATACTTTTTAATATTTTTATGTATAAAATAGGTCACTGGTAATATAGTTAGTATTACATTACTTTTATTGGCTATTATGCTCATTGTAGATTCTTTCTGGTGTTTAGTTTTTCTTTGTGTCTGTACTTCAAGAAACTGACATTTTTTTTAACTGAGGTGATTCCTTCCCTAACACAAATTGAAATTGCCTCAGATTTAATAAATTGTCTTCATGAGCTATGCTATGACTAAAACTGTCATCACTTTGCAATCTGCTTAGTAGTAATGGAGCTTGCTAGGCTGACCCTCATCAAAAGACCTACTGTCTGTCACCAGGGGTATTCTCAAAGCCTTTCTGCTCTGTAAGGCATTGGTATACAACTGGAGTGAGTTTGGGGAGTAAATTTTTCCTTTACTTCTGTTAAAAGATTTTCTTATTGCTTTTTTGTTGCTCTAACATGTGCCTTACTAATTACATACATAAGTATTTGATATATCTTATTTTTATTGTAAATGGTCTAACATCCATAATTTTTATTACATCAGCCATTTAAAGTGCCTTTTACAATAGATTTGATAAATCTTAATTATGTCACTGAATTTTTTAAATTTAATCTCAGCTATATAATAAATTAAGTCTAACATACATTGGACTAACTTAATGTATTTAGTATTAGTTTAATCTATCCTGATTATATTTCACAGAGTAAGCTATTACATATCTAGTGTTTTCATTTTCTGCAAAAAAAAAAAAAAAAAAAAAAAGCACTACTCTATAAATAAGTCATTTCCTTATTTGGTCAGTGCTTTGTTATCAAAATCAAATGTCTTTTTGTGCTTATTTTATGTTTGTGCTTTTGTCATTTGATTTACATTAAATCATTTCTTCTCAACAATATACAACTAAAGAAAAATCACTCAAATCCTGAATCTATAATAATAAAGCAAATAGATTTTAATATTTGGCTAATAATTTGTAACATTCCCAGTTCACTCAAAATATGGTTTAAAAATATATTGAACTCAATTTTTCCAGCATCATCAAAAAATTAGATATTGTACATAAATATTTTCCAGATGACTGAAGCTTATCTAAAATACCACCGGTAACTATGCATTTTTCTTTTCTTTTTTTTCTTTTTTGCTGAGGCAATTTTAGGTTAAGTGACTTGCCCAAGGTCACACAGCTAGGGAATGTTAAGTGTCTGAGACCACATTTGAACTCAGGTCCTCCTGACTTCAGGGATGGTGCTCTATCTACTGTGCCACTTAGCTGCCCCAACTATGCATTTTCAATGAAACATATTTTTTGCTCCAGATTTTGCTCCAGAAATATGAGATCATTAAAGGACATTTTCAATTTTTTTTTCTATCTTTTAAGACTTTGACTATGTCACAGATTATCAATGTTGCTATATAGCAGACATAGATAACTAAGGTATTCCTGAATTTTCAGCTGAACTGACAGATTTTTTTTAATTGAAAATTCAGAGAATTGGGCCCACAATTTGAAATACAAAGAGAACATTGCATCTAGTTCTAGAAGTCACAAATTTGGTTTATTTCATAAATGTACAGTCTCTAAAGGATTTTGCTAATTATCAGTAGAAGCCAAGGCTGAGTTGACCTCAAAATAATTGTTCAAGTCCCTCTCAATTGTCATCATGTCATTTACTCTGTGCTATTGTGTAAATCATATATCTGACCCCTTCATTTTGCAAAAGAGGAAACAAACTCAGAGAATCTATTCACTCCAACTCACTGATAGTAACAAAAACCAACATTCAGATTAATGTCTTTTGGCACTAAATCCATTGTTCTTTGTCTTACTCCACAATGTCTCTGGCAAAAATCTCAATGTTTTGCTCTATTGCAGAGATACTGAGTCTTTAAACTCATTTGAACTGATGTGTATGCATACACACATTAATAATTAATATGTCTAATGAAATGAAGGTCAGAATAGTGTAACAGAAAGCTACCTTTAGAATCAGCCAGATGGATCTAGATTCAAGTCCTACATCTGACCTTTATAAACTGACATTTCTATGTGACCCTAAGCAAATTACTTAAACTCTTTGAGATTGTAAATTATAAATGAGAAGACAATCTCTATCAGCTGAGGGAACTTCCCTAGTAGAAGGTGAAAATGAAATAAGGAAAAAAAGAATTAAAAATGAAATAAGAAACTTTGTAATTCTATATTTTTAGTTTAGGATACTTTTCCCAAAACCATTTACAAACTATGAAATCTTAGATAGTTATGCTATATGTTTAAAAAATACAATTTTTATTGAAAAAATTAAAACTTGCATTTATGGAGCATTTTAGGCTGTGAAACACCATTTAAATGCATTGTTATTTGAACCTCATATGAATCTTCTCTAAAAATTTCCATTTCCTTCATTTTATCTTCTCATTTCATGAACTCAAAATTTTTCAACATTCTTATTGCCTTCTACTGGATGTTTTCTAGTCTTCAATGCCTTCCTTAAAATATGGCGACCAGAATTTTACAAAATATGTCAGATGAATCCTGATGAGAACAGAATATGATGGGGTTATCAATTCTCTAGACCTAAACTTATGCCCCCCAAAATAAAATTAGCTTTTTTTATTGGGAATGGGGACATATCACATTGCTCACATGTTAAGATTGTGGTCCACTAAAATCCTCACTAAAATTCACTGGAAAAGGATGGCAAACTATTCTAGTATCTCTGCCAAGAAAACACTATGGACAGTATGGTTCATGGGTTCAAGTGAACAATAACAAAATCTTCAGATTTTTTTTCAGAATTGATGTCTAGCAATCCTTCCATCATTATAGCATATTTGCAAAGTTAAAACTTTGATTATTCATATTAAATTCTATTTTGTTTGAATTAGCCCAGTGCTCTTACCTGTTTAGGCTCTTTGAATCCTGCTTCTGCCATATAGTGTATTATCTATGTCTACCAGTTTTATGTCATTTTCAAATTGGATGATTATACTATTTATATTTTAATTCAAATAGTTGAGAAATAGCAACACATTTTATATATATATATATATATATATATATATATATATATTCTTTAGCTATGTCACTGGAAACCTATTTCTATTTTGACATTAATAATTATTCTATGATTCCAGTCATTCAACCAGTTTTGATTCCATCCAATTATATTTTATCTAGTCCACATTTCCACATCTTTTCCAGAAGATAAGAAATTTAGCAAAAAATTTGCTAAAGTCTAGATAAACTTTCTGCAGCAATTCCATCATCTGCTAGGCTAGTAGTCCTATTTAAAAAAGGAAATGAACTTAAGTTGCATAATTTACTATTGATGAAATAATGCTGATTCTCTGTAATCACTGCTTCATTTCTTAGATGCTTGCAAACTATTTCTTTAATAATCCTTTCCAGAACTTTCCCAAGAATCTAAGTCAAGCAATAGTCAAGGCATGTAGTTCATAGTCTGTGTTCTCTTCTACTGTTGCTGTTGTTTTTGTTTTTAATCAGCATGACATTTGCCCCCAAAGAGTTTTGTGATACCTCTCATTTTCCATGATAACTTCAATATCTCTAACAGTGACTCAGCAATCACACCTGCCATTTTCAGGACATAAGGAAGTGGGTCATCTAAATCAAGTTGAATTAATCAAGGTCAGCTGGTCTCTCGCTAGCTTCTTAATTATTTTGGGAATCAATTTCCTATTAGTTATTTTTCTTCTATCATTTTAAGCATAAAGAGTATTGATCTTTTCAAATAAAACAGTAACAAATGAAGAAAGGTTAAGTGAGTTAGTTGTCTGCTTTCACATAATTAGTAATTGTTGGAGGCATGATTTAAACTGAATTCTCCCTTCTACAAAGCTTGCATTCAATGAACTTTTCTGTGTTGCAAAATCTAAGCAAAAATAAATGACTTAAATGTCACCCTTTTTACTGACCCCATCATATCTTCCACACAACCATTTATGCAGAGTGATGTCATAAACCCTCATGAATCATCTCATTAGTACCTCTAATTGGGCAGTTCCTGAGACCGGAAAAGCTCCTACAAACATTGATATCAGTTATGTCCATAGTTTATTTCCTTAGTCTATATCTTGCTGTTTATTTTTTAAATGAATCATTGAATTATAAACTTTAAAGTGAGACTAAAATAAGGGCAAGGACATGTATTTCATGAGAGATATTTAATATGATTTCTCACTCAATTTGAAATGTCATGCCATAAAATGAAAAAGTCTAATAGAATTAGCGTCTTGCAGATGTTTCTTCTTCCCTCCTCTTGCAATACATAAATATAAGCATAATTTTGGACATAATAATAGAGCAGTTTGGAGAAAAAAAAGATAATGAATTTGGACAGTGTCTCTAGATCTGTTAGTATTACATTGTCTAAATACACACCCATGAGAAATGTTGCAACATATAGTACATAAAACATTTACTGTGTATTTACTTAAGGAGTGGTCACCTAGCAACAGTGATATCTGATCACCAGACCAAATTTTAAGAGAGATCAAAAAAAATTGTATTATTGTCATTTATCTATCATTGTTCTTTCTCATTTCTCTTATCTTTTTTTCCCTCCATCTCAGTTCTAAGACTCATGAATACTGTGTACACTGAGATGTCAACAATTTATTTCTATCTCTAAAACTAATGCAAGAAGAAATATCATTGGTAATCTACTCCTTATCCCTATAATTCCCAGAGACCAAAATGATGCTTCATGTCATTCAAATCTCTTGAAGTTAGGACATGCATGCCAGAAGTAAAGAACAGGCTAACTTTCCCTCCCCACTTCTTTCTTTTTTAAGTCCTAATATTCCTAGCCTGTTTTCCTCTCCATTAAAGTCCTTAGAAATAGTAAAACACAGACTTTTTGAAGGGAAAAAAAAACTTTCCAAAAACACAACTGCAGAGCAAGATCAACTGAAGATTCCTTTAAGAGAAAAAGCTTAGGAATTTGGTGGTATAGAGTTGCTTTCTCCTACAATTAACTCATAAACTCAGGTTTATTTTACTTATTTCTGGAAAGGTACAAAATTTCTACTTACTTTACTGGAAACAACAAAATTTCTAAAATGAAGCATTCAATATATCCTTGATAAATAAGATAAATTCAAGTTGAATCATCTATTAGATTATATGCTATAGAGGCACTATGGTACTGTGGACTAGAATGCTGGGATGCTGATCTAGAGAGCAGTTTGAATTAACTCTTTTTATCTTTTTCCTTCAAGTAATCTGAAACCCAGCTGTTATTCCTTGGGTAAGAAGGATATATAGAACAGACTTCTATGAAGAATTCTGAAACCTCAAGAAGCCATCTTTCTTTATTTTACTTTTTTTTCTAAGAGGGGGCAGACTCTAAATAGGAAATCATTATCTATTTGAACCCTCAGGCTCTTAGTAGTGCAATGAACTGGTTATAATACCCTTCTCCCAACAACTACTGGCATCAGCAGGATGTCAGACTTTCCTTACCATGTCACAATACACTTCTCACCCTGGAAGTTCGTTGCCCCCTAAAGCTCTTCTGATTAGTGATTTTCTTTCAAAACCTCCATTTAAGGAAACTACTCAGAGCAGCCTCAGCTTCATTATTTTCTGGGTTCCATTTCTGACTTTCTGGCTAGTGCCCCCCAAAATATCTTCTTCTCCCCCTTTCCTTGCTTTTCAACTTCCTTTTATGTGCTATCTTTTCTCCATAGAGAAAAGCTCTCAGAGGATAAGGACTATTTTTCTTTCTGCCTGTTTTTGTATTCCTAGGACTCAGCACAATACCTTCCACCTAATAAGTGCTTAAGGAAGGTTTGATAAGAGGGCAGCTAGTTAACACAGTGGATAAAGTATTGACCCTGGAACCACAGGAAGACTTGTGTTCAAATCTGACCTCAGACACTTGCCAACTATGTCAGCCTGGGCAATTCACTTGACATTCTTAAATCCAAAAAAAGCAGACAGAGAAATGCTTGGTGAGCTCTTTTGATGTGGTGGCTTCCATTCAGGAAAACAAAAAGGCATTAAGGGATGCAGGAATGTTGTGGTCCTTACTTAGCAAGCCAGAAATGCCCTGCTTGAAGGCAGTAAGTCAGATAGAAATAGTGAGAAGGGTAATGGCAGCACCTACTTCCACCCACTTTGAGTTTTGGCAAAAGGCCTGAGCAGAGTGAGCAGGAGCCTGGGCAGCTGTGCAGTCAGGTCCATGCTATATTGCCTTTTGTTACTCATACTCTGATAATGTTTGTGAGAGGTATTTAATATTATGATTTCTCATTCAATTTCAAATGTCATGCCATAAAATGAAAATGTTTAATAGAATTAGTGTCCTGAAGATGATTCTTTTTCCCTCCTCCTGCAATACCTAAATATAAATATAATTTTGGACATCATAATGCAAAAGTTTGGAGAAAAAAAAGATAATGAATTTAGATAAGTCTCTAGATCTATTAGTATTACATTGTCTAAATACACATCCATGTGAATTGTTTCAACATATGGTACATAAAACATTTACTGTATATATAATAGTGGTTGTGTTATGAAGCTGATATTTGTAACCCTGGAAGCTAGGGCAAAAGAAGTAGCTTGTTATAGGAAGTTACCTGCTGTAGCAAGGTGCTAAAACAGAGAATATAAACCTGAATTAACAACCCTCTATTTTCCTCCATCAATTTCCTTTCCACCCAACACAGACCCTGAAGCACTTGTGAGGCAAAATTCTAAGAAACACAGCTGAGGCAGTTGGAGTTTATTTTGTCCCTCAATGGTCTGACCCAGATCTTACATTTGGGAAAATAGAGTAAAGGACCACTTTTTGTATCAAAGAAAGAGACCTCTAAGACTTTCCGGAGTCTTTCTGTGGGCTTTCTTTTTATGTGGGGGGATGACAAAGTAATTTTAAATTTGAACTCTCTCAATCTAAGTAATCCATTACACTAGAGCTTGGAGTCATCCTATGACACACGTCATAGGTGACTGAGCTTAGACACAACTGGTTCTAAGACCCTAGCCCCAAACAACTCTCTGACATTAAGTTTTAAAATAGATGCTGATCAAAATTCATAGGAGTTTCCCCATCAGAACTTCCTTTTCACAATTCCTATATCAAAAATTTACAAAATGTGTACTTTAAATCAGGTGAAAGCAAAGGCATCTAAAAAGCAAAAGCAAAAGTATCTAAAAATTCTCTTAAAAAGCTAGGCCTTTATTTCCAGGAAATCATTACAGTACTGAAGATACCTTCATTTAGCCTTCTGCTGGATGTTAAGGCTGTCAGATCCAACAATACAGCTTATAGGCAAAGTCAGGTAATAAGTAAGAAAATTAGGACCTAAGACCCGTTTCCACTGCTGTTCTTCTAGTATGATGCTCACACATATGGAGGGAGATTTTTGAGAGGGAGGGTAGAGTACAAATCTTTCCTTGGTTGAAAGCCAGTTCTTGAGATTTCCATAAACTAATTTGCCAATGGCACTCAGGCACATACTGACTTTGTTAATTTTCTCTTCCATTGGCCTCCACATGCAGAGAAATAGTATTTAGAACTACTATATATAGTGGTCTACTCTAGTAATGTAGAATACACTATGTGTTATAGTACTACACATAGTGTTCATTATTATTTATTTTAGCATATCAAATTTTATATGCAAAGTACTCTGCAAAACTTGTCTATCTTTATAAACTTGTGTCATTTCTAGCATTAATAATGGGGCTATTATCATTGAAAAAAACAATAATTCTCCACAGAAATTCCACAGAAGTATTTCATCATAGTATGAATTGATTGTGAGATATACAAGTTCTGGTAAGTTTTACTAAGCTAAAAATGCTTTACTAATGATAACTGACATGCAGCACTCTGATTTTTTCCAAATCAGTTTACATGCATGATCTCATTTGATTCTTGAAACAACTCTATTCATAAAACAATAGCTGAAAACTGTCCGAAGAAGAATTCAAACACACTTCTTATCTGAGCATTATCCTAGCTAACTGTGGAGAGTCATCAGAAAGATGGCCAACCAGGTTATAAATGTTATTAGTCAAGGCAAATCCTGAAATCATTCATTAAAATTTAGAAGTAATATGTTCTGTGACAATGGGAAGAATACATATACCAATAACATAATGGAACATTCCAAGTAAGATAATAAAAATAGGTTATATTTATAAAGTACATCACATGTATGTATATATATACATAGATACATCAACACATATATATGTCTATCTATATATCTATCTGTATCTTTCTATATATGTGTATATGTTACAAACACACAATTTTTTTAGTGTTCATAAGAATTCTATAAGATAGATAAAATTAGCCCAATTTTATGCTTTAGGAACCAGGATTTTAAAAAGTTAAGTAACTTCTACAAGATCACACAGTTATTAAATTATACAGCCAGAACTCACTCTCAGGTCATTGGCCTCCCCCCTCAAACTTTTCCCCTCTATAAGTTGCTCATCCAAGAGCAGTTACCCTGTGATGCTGGATCATAGTCAAGAATTTGTCTTCTTAACTCTGATGTATTCACACTTCTCAGATTGGCTAAAATGATAGGAAAAAATAATGATAAATGTTGGAGGGGTTGTGGGAAAATTGGGACACTAATGTATTGCTGGTAGAGTTGTGGAATGAGTCAACCATTCTGGAGAACAATTTGAATTTAATAGCCAAAGGGCTATTAAACTATGCATACCTTTTGATCTAGCAGTACATCTGAGTCTATACCACTAAGAAATCGTTAAAAATGCAAAAATGTTTGTAATAGTTCTTTTGGTAGTGGCAAAGAATTGGAAATTGAATGGATGCTCCTCAGTTGGGGGATGGCTGAATAAGATGGTATATGAATGTATGGAAGATTATTTTTCTATAACAAATGACAAGCAGGCTGATTTCAGAAAATTCTGTAAAACCTTATATGAACTAATGTTAGGCAAAGTGAATAGAACCAAGAGAATATTGTATACAATAACAACAAGATTATATGATGATCAACTGTGATCAATTTGGCTCTTCAACAATGAGGTGATTCAAGTCAGTTCCAATAGATTTAATATAGAAAAAGCCATCTGCATCCAGAGAACTATGGAGACTGACTGTGGATCAAAGAATAGTATTTTCACCTGTGGTTAATGTTGTTGGTTCACTTGTTTTGTTTTGTTTTTCTTGGTTTTTTTTTCCCCTTTTGATCTGATTTTTTCCCCTGAGGCAATTGGGGTTAAGTGACTTGCCCAGGGTCATAAAGCTAGGAAGTATTAAGTGTCTGAGACCATATTTGAACTCAGGTCTTCCTGACTTCAGGGCTGGTGCTCTATCCACTGCATCATCTAGCTGCCTCAATCTGATTTTTCTTGTGCAGAATGACAAATATGGAAATGTTTAGAAGAATTGCACATTTAACTATATTGGATTGATTGCTGTCTAGGAAAGAGGGGAGGGGAGGAAGGAAGAGAGAAAAATTTGGAACACCCAGGTTTTGCAAAGGGGAATGTTAAAAACTATTTTTGCATGTATTTGAAAAAAAAATATTTTAAAAAAAGAATTTGCCTTCTTTACACCAAACACCATTTATACCCTAGAAAAAATGAACTTGTTGCATTTCACTAAGGGTTAGGATCATCTATTTAGGACTGATGTTGGAGGTCAGCTAATCAAACCCCACTTTATAAATAAGAAATCAACATGTCAAGATCATATAGGTTATAATACCAGAGGTGAGATCTGAATCTTCTGACTCCAGAGCTATTGTCCTTTTCATTGTACCAAGTGCTGAAGACATAGTTATAGCTCCTGAAGCTTACTGTCAGAAGAACTGGGTGGTACTACATGGAAACATAACAGGCAATGTTTGTTGGATCGATTTTCAATTGAAGTGATAAAATAAAGCAAAAGTTTTTTAATAATAATAATAATAATTCCCAGTAGGAACATGGTAAGACTGAATGTTTCTTAAAAGTTTCATTCAATAGGGGCAGTCAGGTGGCACAGTAGGCAAAGCACTGGACCTGGAGTCAGGAGAACCTGAGGTTACATCCAGCCACAGACCATAGATATTTATTAGCCCAGAGATTTTGGAGAGTCATTTAACCCTAATTGCCTCCCTGTCTGTCTCCAAAAAATCTCAGTTAGTTCTAGGGCAAGCCCAATTTAGCCAATATTTGGGTCCTGATTGACTCAGATTAAATGTAAATAGCAATCATTTCTGCTTCAGCCAGAAACTCTGAGGCTTTTTTCCTTTCCCAGTTCTATTTATTTAGCTCATTTTTTCTTTTCTTTTTTCTTTTCTTTCTTTTTATTTTTTTTTTGATGAGATGAAAAAGGAGATTCTTTGCCTTAATTGCTACCTAGTCTTAATCACTAAATATGTGTGGCCTCAGTCAAACTGAGAACTATTGAAGACCTGCCTTAAAAAGGCCGAGGTTTTCCATTGCATCCAAGGTCATCTCCAATAATCCTGATCTATATCTGGCTGTTGAAGTCCAACTCCAGTGGTGAAATAAGGGTGTGTTTATGCAGGAGTCAGGAGGAGAGAATTCTTTATGAATTCTTCAAATTTTATTGATCAGAGAATATACATACCTCCAATGATTATAGACTTGATATAAAACACACTCTGATATTCCTGTATCTTTTCTAACAAGTACAATGTACTGAGATACAAATGAAAGTCCCCCAATCTTGGCTACTTTGACAGAGATGTAAATAGTTGAGATACATATCAGGGTATCATACCAATATCCTCAAGTACCTTTCTCCCAAATGCCTTTAGTCTCCATTGTGGGCTGCTTTTCCTCTCCTAAGTTGAAAGATATGTCTTTGATCCATTAAATAGCTGTTTGCATTTTGCTTCAGTCACCAGATTTCTTACCAATATATTAAATATGTCTCTGCTATTGAATACAGAAAAAAGGAAGTTAGCCAAGCTATTATAAAATTCAAGACTTGGAATAAATTCTTATCTCCTGGCCCTCTATATCTGGCCACTGGACCCAGATGGCTCTGGAGGGGAAAGTGAGGCAGGTGACCTTGCATAACCCTCCCTCACTTAAATCCAATTCAGTTACATGTCATGGCATCACCTCCTTGATGTCATGGTCCTCTTCTGGAACAAAGGACAAACAACAACAACAAAATTTGTACTGAATTTAGAGTCAGGGAACCTGTGTTTGAATTTTGGCTTTGCTACTTACTACATGTATGACATAGAAAAAGAAACTTTTCTCAGTTTCTTCACTTATCAAATGAATAGGTTGGAGTAGATTACCTCTATGAGCCCTGCCAATTTCTAAATTTATGATGCTATAAAAGTGTTATATTTTAGTAGGCTCA
Organism: Myrmecobius fasciatus; assembly: GCA_023553655.1. Lineage (NCBI taxonomy): Eukaryota > Metazoa > Chordata > Mammalia > Dasyuromorphia > Myrmecobiidae > Myrmecobius > Myrmecobius fasciatus. Next base: position 124,102 of record JAJPUD010005295.1, read on the forward strand.
GGAAAAAGTCATCATGCACAATAAAATACATGGGTATATGAATCAGGGTGTTATCTTCCTCACAGCCAATCATTAAACATTCAAGAAGGAAAAGATGTTTATAAGTTCAGGAAGTACAGGGAAGAATTATTCATAACTCTTAACAGACAGTTTTCTTACTGGTAATGTTGAAGGTGACACAATAACCTAGCAAGTTTTAACAATGTGCTAGTAATGCAATCGATGTTTTGAACTCTTTTTTCCCCTGTGTGACCTAGAACATGTCAAATAAAAAACCGTACCAGGTCTCAAAAAGTCAGATAAGACTGAAAAAATGACTGAACAACAACAATGATCTAGATCAAAAAAGAACCTTAGAGGAATTATCATCCAATCAATTTAGCAGAAAAAGAAGAGGAATTACCAATAAACTGAAATAATTTCCCCAATTCTTTCAGGAGCAAACTCTAGCTAATTAAGTATTTTCCCCATTGCACCAGCCTAGATTCCACCCTAGTTTTAACAAAATCATAAAAAAAAATCAAAATATAGAAAAATCAACCCCAATTGAAAGATATTAAAATTATTGTCTTGTTAGTATTTCTCCTTCCAAGTATCTTGATAAGCTCCTAAAATCTTTTCTTAGTATAAATTTATATTGGAGTTGTTCTTCCTCCTCCTCCTTATATTTATGTCTTTCATTTTATGTCTAGTATGCATTGCTTCTTAGTAGTGCTTCTTGTTTGGGGAGAGAGGTACAACATAATAGCAGACAAGAAGACACATGTTTTGGAATGATTTCAATTCTAAGATCAATCTTAAACCTACAAAAACTTTGTTTTCCATTTCAATTACCTTTATCAAAAGAAATCATCTGTTGGTAGGAGGAGGAGAAAGGAGTGAGGAGGAAGGGGGAAGAAATATTTGAAAGTGTTCCAATTTCTCCTTCATATGATACTTCAGATATATTGTCTTCACTTGTCACCAGATTGGCTTCCCTTTTCTGGATATAGCTTTCAGCTTTTCTGTATCCTTTCTACCATATTGCTATGTAACTGGACACAAGACTTCAAAAGTAGTCCAATCATATTTTGATCCCAAGTCTGTCTGCCTATCTCTGCCTCTCTCTCTGTTTTTGTATGTCTCTGTGTATATGTCTCTCTGTGTAACTCTGTGTCTCTCTCTTTGTCTCTGTATGTATGCGTGTGTCTCTCTGTCCCTCTCTCTCTGTGACCCTCTGTCACCACTTACTTGCCCCTCAATTTTTTTACAATATGTTTTTTAACTCTAACACTCTGCTTATATCACTCTGCTTATATCATTCTATCAAAGGTAATCAATAATCTCAATCACTAAATCTAAAGAACTTTCTTCCATATTCACCTTCTTTAAAATTTCTGCTACTTTCAATATTGTTGATTCTTCCTTGTCCCCACTTTTTTTCTCCTCTCAGAAAAACAAAAACAATCTTCTCCATTGGCTTTCATGATTCCCTTCTCTTCTCCTTCTATCTTTGTAATCATCTTTTTTCTATGTCTTTTTTCCAACCTAATCTCATCAGAAAGTTACCTGATCAGGCATGTTTTGTTTTTCCAACCACACAACAGTGTAATTTAGTGGCAACAATAGTGGACTTGAAATATGAAGATCTGGGCTCGGGTCTGTTGTGTCTCAGTGTCTGCCATATGACACTTTCTTCCCATCCATATTGGACAAAGAAAGATCAACAAGCACAATTTGATGAATGGAATCAGTACATCTATTACATAACTTCATCAGTGCTCATAAACCACAACTTTCAGCATAAGCCAAAACCTTAGGGGCAAAGATCAGCTTTCTATCATCACAATGAAGGCAACAGGCAGTGGTGAGGTGGGAAACAGGAACCCCAACATCATAGGTACTTTCCCTCCAATGTTTCTCCTGGCTTCTACAGGTCCCTTCTTGTCACATCTTCTCCTCACATACTCTGTGCAATTCTCTATGTAGGTTTAATTTGATCAAAGATACACTTCTACTCTTCTTCCTATTTCCTCAAAATAATACTAATAATAGCCAGAAGTTATAGTTATTCATGACTTGAAAAGCATATCATATGTTTTATTTCCCTTGAAAGATGAACCTATTTCCCTTGATACTGTAAACCATATGCTATTGTTATCCTCATTATACAGTTGAGAAACTGAGGTGTCTTACCTAGAGATCACAAAGATTGTCTACATCTCAACTAGGATTTGAATTTAGGTTTTCCAGTCTCCAATATAACACTATATCCACTTTGGCATCTGGTTATAGCCTCATTTTGAAGGTTGATTACATCAACTCCACTCAGCAGTTACATTCAGCTTTTTTGGTCTTTGTAGTCTAAGAATCTCAGACATAATAGACTTTTAAATATTTCTTTACCAATGACACTACTTCTTAACTTGTTAGAATGTTTATATATATATATATATATACATATATATATATATATATTTAAACCCTCTACTTAAAAAAATTTAAGATATGACACTTTAGAATATATCTGACTAAAAATGATTAGGTCACTTGTCCAGCATCACACTTTTAGTAAGGTTTTCCTGCCTACAAGTCCAGGAATCTATCCATTGCATCACCTAGTTGCCATTTGATCCTACTGCTAATGTCTTATGAAAAAGTAATTTACATGCAATATGGCATTTTAATCTCCTTATTTTAATATTTTTGTGAAAAGATAAAAATATAATTTAATTCAATAAATGTATGTACTCACCCACTATGAATAGATGATTTTGCAAAGCACTGCAATTACAAAGGCAGATAAAACACAGTTTTCAATGAACTCATCATGTAACCCAATTAAATAGGAATCCGAAATCTTTTAGAACTCATCACTTATAATTTCTTCTTAATGTGATGAAATAAAATGGCTATTCAAAGATTTTCCCTAAGTAAAGGATATTTTCCTAATTAGATCCATTGAATTTGCCTTAGTCATTTGAAATCAACAGTGGAAACTAATTAAGGTTAAATAGAAAAGTTGGCATATATTCATCAAGATATATCAAAATTCTCTTTCTAAAGATTGTTTCAACTCTTTCTCATCAAGGACTATTTTGGTTAGAACAGAACTTCTTAAACTTTTTCAATTCTTGATCCCTTTTTGCTAGAGAAATTCTTATGTGACTCTGGATATATAGGTATATTTAAAAAGGTATACAAATTGAGCATTTACTGAAACTAAGTTATTCAGTTAGTGACCCCATATGGGATTGTTACATACAGTTTAAGAAAACTAAAACCAGAAACAATGCTGTCTAACAGACCCAAAAAAAGTCATAAGATCATTTCCAGTTAATCAATTATGAATCAAAATAACAATTGATCTTTTTAGCAGATGATGTTGCTTGAAATGGCCCAGATCGACTATTTACAGAGTAAAACTGAGGAGAGAAAGAAGTGGGAAGTGAAAGAAATGAGTGAAAGAAGAGGGTAAGTATAGTCAAAGAACAGGGAAAGTATAGACCTGAGAAAGAAAAGGAAGTTCAAGAAGAGAGAAAGCATAAGATTAAGGAAGAAAGGGAAGTTCAGAAGTGAAGGAAGAGAGGGGAAAAATAGGGTTGAGGAGAAAAGGGAAATTCAGACAATAAAGCATGTATTATCCTAGGCAGATCCTGATTTCTGCCATCTATGAATCTTTATTCCTTACAAATATATTTCACCCCTGGTTGACAGATTTCTTTCACTCCAAATTCTATCCCTTTGAAATATCCTTAGCATCTTCAACTGAAGACTGATCTCATCAGCCTACCTCAACCACCCAAAGGAGTTCTTATATCTTAGAAAATATTCTCTATTCTCACTCAACTGAATTTTGTCCTAAGGGTTTGGATTTCTAACTAAGGCTCTTCTTAGTTGTTAAAGAGGTGATAAGCACTTAGACTACTCAATTTACATTAGACTAGTTTGGGTTTGTTTGTTTTTTGTTTTGTTTTTTTTTCCTTCATTCTTTTTATTTTTTTAATTTTTATTTTTTATTAAAGCTTTTTTATTTACAAAATATATGCATGGGTAATTTTTCAACACTGACCCTTGCAAAACCTTCTATTCCAAATTTTGCCCTCCTTCCCTCCACCATCTCCCCTAGATGTCAGGTAGTCCAACACATGTTAAATATGTTACAATATATGTTAAATACAATATATGTATACATAGTTATACAGTTATCTTGCTGCACAAGAAAAATTGGCTGAAGAAGGAAAAAAACTGAGAAAGAAAACAAAAGCAAGCAAACAACAGAAAGAGTAAAAATGCTATGTTGTGGTCCACAGCCCTCTTTCTGGGTGTAGATAGCTTTCTTTTCAACACTGAACAATTGGAACTGGTTTGAATCATCTCGTTGAAGAGAACAACATCCGTCAGAATTGATCATTGCATAGTCTTGTTGCTGCCATGTATAATGATCTCCTGGTTCTGCTGATTTCACTCAGCATTAATTCATGTAAGTCTCTCCAGGCCTCTCTGAAATCATCCTACTGATTATTTCTTACAGAACAATAATATTCCATGACATTCATATGCCATAATTTATTCAGCCGTTCTCCAACTGATGGACATCCATTCAGTTTCCATTTTCTAGCCACTACAAAAAGGGCTGCCACAAACATTTTTGACATGTGGGTCCTTTTCCCTCCTTTATGATCTCTTTGGGATATAATCTCAGTAGAAACACTGCTGGGTCAAAGGGTAAATATAGTTTGATAACTTTTTGAGTATAGTTCCAAATTGCTCTCTAGACTAGTTTTTTGAATTATTATACTACATTAATATTTGGTCTATCCACTTTAAAAGTTTGGAAGTAGAGGAGGATCAGTGGGAGAGAGTAGTAAGCAAAAATAATTTATTGTCCTCTTGAAGCAGGAAAGGATCTAAAAAGAATTGGGAGGAGCTAGTGGTTAGGGGGCAGGGATATTAGAGATGGAAAAGGAAAAGGTGGACAAATGATATCGTAGCAGAAGGAAGAATGAAATGAAGGATGGAGAGAAGGAAGGAATTGAGGAAGGAAGGAGTAGAATGAAGAGTTCAGGTTGGAAGAATTAGCCTTGAGATTTAAGCCTCCTTTCACCCAATTTAACTAACTTTCGGTGCACAATAATCAAAATATAAATACCTATTTAAAGGCACATCAAGAATAAGTCAGTCAATAAGCATTAATTAAGCACCTACTGATACAAAGAAATATGTAAACATCTCCCAACTCAGGATCTAGAATTATAACAGGGAAGATCATATGTAATCAACGAGGTATAGGAGATTGTGAAGATAAATATAGATATGTATCCAGAAATAATTTCATTTAACAGAGATGACCTGAAAATTCAGAGAACTCCATTTAAATGACAGACATTTTAGAATGCTAACAGATTTTTGGCAACAGGAAATTATTGTAATTGCTCTATTTTTCTGAATTCTTTGCTACCACAAAAAGAGCTGCTACAAACATTTTTGCACATGTGGGTCCTTTTCCCTCCTTTAAGATTTCCTTGGGATGTAGACCCAGTAATGGCACTGCTAGGTCAAAGGATATGTACAGTTTTATAGCCCTTTGGGCATATTTATAAATTGCTCTCCAGAATGGTTGGATCATTTCACAAGTCCATCAACAATGTATTAGTGTCTTCCCACATTCCTCCAACATTTATCATTTTCCTGTCATATCACCTAATCTGAGAGGTGTGAGATGACACCTCAGAGTTTTTTTTAATTTGTATTTCTCTAATCAATAGTGATTTAGAGCATTTTTTCATAAAACTATAGATGGCTTTAATTTTGTCATCTGAAAGTTGTCTGTTCATATCCTTTGACCTTTTATCAACTGGAGAATGACTTGTATTTTATAAATTTGATACAGATCTTTATATATCTTACAAATAAGAATTTTATCAGAAACACTAGTTGTAAAGATTTTTTCCCCAGCTTGTACTTTCCTGTTAATCTTGTTTCTGTGGGTTTTGTTTTTGAGTAAATCTTTTAATTTAATGTAGCTACAAATATGTTCCACTTAAATAGTCACTTCAAAGAGGATAGTGGTACATACTAGATCTGTGATTTCATTGCAGTAGGAAAATCCTAGGTGTAGAAACTCTCTCTACAGGATTTCCTTTGTTGCTTGTTTTAGAAAGTTCCATAGAGCAGTTAATCAAGTTAACATTGGTTAAGGTCCTATTCTAGGCAGATAGGAATACAGGGCCTGAAATCAAGAAGATTCATCTTTCTGAATTCAAATGTAGACTGAGACAATTAGTAGAAATGTTACTATGGTCAAGTCACTTCACACTGTTAGTCTCAGTTTCCTCAGTTGTAAAATGAGTTGGAGAAAGAAATAGCAAGTCACTACAGTGTCTCTCCCAAGAAAACTCTAAATGAAGTCATGAAAAGTTGAACATAACTAAAAAGTGGATGAACAACAAGGGCCTCTTATGTGCCTTGTGCTGTACTAACACTGGGAAAACAGAAAAGCAAAAGACAGCTCCTGTCTTAAGAAACAGCTTACTAGAGGAAACATACAAATAGCTATATACAAGCAAATTATATGCAGAATAAATTGGAAATAATCAATAGAGGGAAGTCATTAGAATCGAAGAATTAGAACGGCTTCCTGTACAGAGCAGGATTTTAACAGGGATTTAAATGAAGTCTGGGAAGCAAGAAAGTATAATGAGGAGGGAGAGCATTCCAGAAATGGAAGGCAGCTAGTGAAACTGCCTGGAATTGGGAAATGGATTGTATTATTTGGAGAATCATAAAAAGTTCATTGTCTTTGGATTACAAAGTGAATAGGGTTAAAGTTTGGGGAGGTAGGAAAAGATTTAAAAATATGGGAAGACTGGAACCGTGCTGAGGGGAAGGTTATGAAAGATCTTATCACCAAGTAAATGATTTTATATTTTATCTTGGAGGCAATAGGGAGCCACTGAAATTTATTCAGTATGGGGGTAAAATGGTTACCTTAATAAATTAAGTATTTGGATATTTAAGTACAACCAACTAAACACAGAGCTTACTCTGAATCAATCATTAACTTGGTTTATCTCCAGAATACAGCACAGACTTTCTTATCAATTGCTTATGTTTCACTGAAGGAAAATCAGGAGCAATCGGGGATTCAGTTCAGTCACATCTGATGAGGTTAGAAGCAAATGAAGTAGAATATGATGAATCTAAAGCAAGCAGACCTGACTCAATGACTCAATACACTAATGTGTTTGGGACTGTCGTATTCTGACAATTCATGTTATCTCATCCTGGATGAACATGTCACTAAAAAAGGTTTTATATGAACTACTTTCATATAAAATGTTTAAAGGAAAGTTTATCTCATAATTTCATAATCTCAAAATTACTAGTAATAATTCCATATTTCAATCAATCCAGAGCAGACTCCTGAAAATGTAAAGCTTTTTAAATTCATATCTGCAATCTGTTCCCATGAGTGAAAATTATGAAAAGTATGCAACTTTAACAATGGTGAGCCAAAATATAAAACTCTGAAGGGTCCTTTTTAATTCCTCTCAATGGAAAGTCTATAATCTCAACAACAATCAAAAAAGCCTCACAAAATTTCTAATAGAGTTTTCAGTTTACCTCCTCATTAATATAATAGCCTTTGAAATCTTATTGTCCTAATCTAGACATACCAAGAGAGATTTAGAATTCCACATGATTTGGAACACGCACACACAAACACACACACAATCTCCTCAATAGTAATAAGTAAATCAGTGGAATTCCTAACTCTAAATTTGCTTCTGAGGAAAATATTTGAGAAACTTTCATATTTAAAGTGATAGCTATTAATCCCTTCACCTTCAAAATAATTACCAGTCTCACAAGTTCCTTAAAATAAGATGTATAAAGTACAATCCATACCTCAAAGCACTGTGTAAATGTCAACTATTACAGTTAAAAAGTGGATATAGAATTTTGTCAGTATAGGAACTCTCTCCACCTTCATTACGTAAATAAGTCTTAGGAAATTTCTAAGATAACTTTCTTGATCTCTTATAAGGGTAGTGTCACCCCTCTGTGATTTATCAAATTTATCCTATAACTATCTTCTTCATTCCCAGATGTCTCTATGTTGTCTATCCAATTAGACTGTGAGTTCCCTGAGGCAGGGACTGATTTCTGTTATTGCTGTTATGTGTTTTAAATTTCTTTATCCATTTTTTTTTTTTTTGTATCCTCACCATTTAGCACAGTGCATGGTACATAGTAGGCACTTAATAAATAAATGCTTCCTTCCTTCTCTCCTTTTTTCCCCCTTTCCTTCCTTCTTTCCCCTTTTCCTTCCTTCCTTTTTTCCTTTCTTCCTTCCTTTCCTCTTTTCTTCCTTCCTTGCTTCCTTTCCTCTTTTCTTCCTTCCTTCTTTCCTTCTCTCTTTTCTTCCTTCTTTCTCTCTTCCCTGAATTTGAGGAGTTGATAGACCAAAACCAAGTTGAAAAGGGAAACTGTGTCAGCCCATTTTGATTAGAAGTAGCTTCTCCTATATCAGCCTAGATCCTGTTACTCAAGTTTTACTATGGTACAAAATACCACAGGACATGTGTATGTCTACATTCTTTTCTTTCCTCTCCAAACTCTAATTTTTATTTGAACAATCTCTGTGTGTCCATGAAAATAATAGCATTGAAAATATTATACTGAGATGATAAGAAATGTAACCATTATGACTTTGGAATGAACAAATGAATATAGAGAAAGATGGGGGGGGGAGGTGGGAACTAGAATGAAAAAAGGGTAAGTTTATGAGCACCATGAATATGGATGATATCTTACAGCCTCCAACTTTGAGACACAAGTTCTAGTAGTGATTCAGTATTATCTCACATGTTGCTGAAGTGGTGTAAATTTGTTTCCTGCAAACTATTTTAATAATTTATTATTATCTTAAGGAGGTCATTGATAAGAAAGATTTAATAAAACCTAAAATATATCATCACTTCTTTCATAGTAAAAAAGAACTGATATCAAAGTAAATACCCTTTGATTGGAAAATGGCTAACAAATTTTGGCACAAGAATGGAACATTGATAAGCTGTGAGAAATGATGAATACTGAGAAGCATGGAAGGATTCATATGACCTGATGCAGAATAACACTTCACTCTCAGCCAAGAAAATAAATGTATCCCAATAGCAATCAAATAGAACAAAAACCACAAAACAATTGCTGTTTTTTTTTAAAGGCTGTTCAAAATTGGCACAGAACAAACAAGATCTCAAAGAAGATATAAAAAATACCTCATCACTTTTTTTTTAAGAGAAAAGATGGCCATGAGTATAGAACAGAATGTTTTCAGACTTTTTAAATGAATTGACCAATTTTCTTTTTAAAATATTAATAAATAATTAAACAATTAAAACTAAAATGATAATAATTTTGAATATTAATGAATAATATTCACTTTCCTCTTCTCCCATTATACCTTTGATATCTTCCTATTATTCAGCTACTTCATAAATCATTGTTTTAATGCCCTCATAATTCTTTCATTGCTAGAAGAGATCTCTTTTACATACACTTTCTCTATCACAATTGTCTTCCATTTTTTTCTTTTCTCTTTAATGCCATTTATACCTCCTCTACAAATATTTGGGACTGTGAAATTAGCATCTAAGAGTAGTGATTTCACTTTTCTCTATGATGAAAAGTTCCTTAAAAAAATCTTTGCACATTTTCCCATCTTTCTTTTGTTTTTAGTTTTTTTAGGGTTTTTTTTTTGTTTGTTTGTTTTGTAAGATGTCCTTTTTTTTTTTTAAAAATTTTCCTACTTTCATCTATAAATAGCAAGGATTACTTTTCTTAGTGTGACCAACCTTCTTTATAATAATATGACCCTTAGCTCTGAAAAAAAAAAGTCTTCATTAAATTAGCTTTATCTTTACTTGTTCTCTCTCTTTAATCAGGCAATACAATTCATAATTTATATATAATAAGGAGATAAGTAGCAGATACTGTGCCATATTACAGAGTGCTGAACTTAGAGTCAGGAAAACTCAGATTTAAATCTTGAATCAGCAATTACTTGCCTTAAAAATATATACATATATAAATGCCAATTATTATTATCATTTTATAATCTCCCTCCTTAGATTGTATAAATGTGTTTATTTTCTAAACCAGTGTTGTACTTGACTGCCTTATCTTTCTTCTTGGTCAGTAAGTCAAGTATTTTCTGACAAAGGTGCTTCTTAGGTTCTTTTGATTTCTTAAAGCTATTGGTCTACAATGGCTGCCATTCTATATGTAATTATTATATTTTGTATCTATATAATTTTTTCTATTCTTGTCCTTTATTTTATAATCAGTTTTTAAAAAGTCAGGATAGAACTGTTTTCATTACATTTTTTCCTCATTTTTATTTTTTATTATATATGTATGTGTGTGTGTATATGAAATTTTCTTCTAGCTTTATATTAATTTTAAGCTTTGCAGTCAGTCTTACTGCACACACATATGTGATTCCAGAGTACTTCCCACATAAATAATATCTTTCATGTTATTAATATACAATTTCATTTCTGTGATGTTATTTGATGCTCATTATTTACCATGTTTTCTGATTATTTTCTGAAAGAATATATTCATAAGACTTCTTTATAGTATATGTCTTTAGCCTCTCTCATTCCTTATTCCAGATTTATATTTTCCAATATATTACTTTTATTTTGCATTCTGCATTTTGCCTTGAAGTAACTTTGGCAGAGAAAATAAAATGCAAATAAGAAATGAGCAACTACCCCTTATCTTTTTATTGTCACATTCACATCAGTATCAGTCTTTTCCTTTCATTATTCCTTCATGCCTTCCAATATTACTTTTAAAAATGTTTCTCTGTTTTAGTTTAGGCCCATATGAGGCCATGGATTTTTATTATTCACTTTCATTAAACAGGTCATAATCTTAATTAACAGAAATTATTTGTTTTATTTTGCTTTACTGTTACAAATACAAATCTCCTACTCATATACCATCTTTTTTTTTTTTTTTTTTTTGCTGTTTGCTGAGGTAATTGGGGTTAAGTGACTTGCCCAGGATCACACAGCTAGGGAATGTTAAGTGTCTGAGACCAAATTTGAACTCAGGTCCTCCTGACTTTAGGACTGGTACTCTATCCACTGTGCCACCTAGCTGCCCCCTCGTATACCATCTTTTTAAACTAGATCTTTACTTTTCAAATCCTCTCTCCTCTCTTCAAATAATAGTAATGTTATCTCATATCTAAGGTATGTGGCTCTCCTTTAACCAAATTAGAGATTATGTATGCTCCTGTTAGATACCAATCAACTGTTATCCAGCTCCTTTAAAAGCTCAATAAAGCTGATGCTGGCTAGTGAAGATGTTAATGCTCTCTCTTTATCTACAATTTGAAAATTCTGTGCTCTAGGTAGCTAGGTGGTGCAGTGGACAGAGCACCAGCCCTGAAGTCAGGAGGACCTGAGTTCAAATCTGTTCTCAGTCACTTAAGAGTTCCTAGCTGTGTGACTCTGGGTGAGTCACTTAACTCCAATTGCCTCAGCAAAAAAAAGAAAATTCTATATTTTATTAACTGAGATTATCTTAAACAAATTACCTAGATTATGTTATCTGAGTCTCATGCAGAAATGCTTTCACTGAGTTAAAACCAAATATCTCCTCCTCTGTGTTCTATAAGGTTAATAAAAATATAAATTTAAATTGTATTTCTATGATTTGGTTTTTATTTATTCAACAAAACTATAATTGAAAATATTTTCATGTTACTCCATGTCTCTTGCCATAATAAAGTCCAAATTCAGTTTGATTTCAACAGAAAGAAGGGAAGAGGCAGAAAAGCGTATCTTTGCAATAAGTAAATATATTATATTTTATTAAAAAATGAAAATCATGTAACATAAAGTATTTTAATATCTTCCAGAAAACAAAGGAAAATTTAGTATTGTTTCAGTAATCAACTTTTTTTTTTGAACCTTGGTTTCCTTAGTTTACTCAAAATAGAAATTCAGAAGCCAATAATAGACTCCATCTTGGTGCTAATTAAGGTGGAAATTTTGATTTGCTCAGTTTCTACCCTGGGCCAGTATGCCCCTCCTTAGAAAACATGATCCTTTCCCATAACCAACAACTACCACATCTCAGAGGCTCATCATATTGGTTCCAAATTTAGTATAGATACTTTATTGTCATTAGCTTTAACGCAGTTCCAACTCCTGAATTCAACTGATCTACGGTTTCCCAAATAGCAGGTATTACAGACTTGTGCTACCATACCTGGATTAATCAGTTCATTTTTAATGTGAACCAATAACATTTCATCTAATTCGAATCAATGGACCTTTTTTTTTTTTTTTAAACTAGCTACTACATGCAATGGAGTATATGGAATGTACAGGGAGGACAAACATCTCTGGTGTGAGGGTCTTCTAAAACCTTTTCAGGGCTGTTATTCTTCTTTTGTATTTACCCTCACCCAATTCTCACCTAGGCTCAAAAAATTATAGCATATTTAGCAGCTATATTTTAATAACTGGGGTAAACCATGTGGAAGGTGACTGATGGGTCTCATACCCATAAGTGAGTTGGGGGATGCCTACTCTAAGCATGTGAAGACTTCATAGAATGGATGGATGAGAACAATTTGTTCCAATGACTATGAAAATGACTGAAGCAAGCATTGTGGAGTCCTTAGAACTTGGTTACACAATGACTTTGCCAAGGTCATCCACTGCATCCCAGGCCATTGCCAATCACCCTGAATTTTGTCTTGTCACTGACTCTGAAAGAGAGTAGGAGTCTAATGACTTTGTCTAACTCTGCCTCACTTAAATCTTATTCATGTGAGAATCAAAACAACACATTATGTCATTTGTCTTTTTTGGAACAAAAGACAAACAACTCTAGTGTCTGTATTGGATTCTAGTTATACAAAAACAAAGACAAAATAGATCCTGTCCTCAAATAGTGTACATTTTGCTAAGCAGATAAAACATTTACATAAACAAATTATTTATGTGTATATAAAAATATTGTCAAGGAAGGTCTTGTGTTGTCTGTGATCCATCCTTTTATTTTTTCAAATTTTCAAAGGCATTTAATGTTTACAAATACATGTAAAGATAGTTTTCAATATTCATTTTTGTAAGTATTCATGTTGCAAAATTTCCCCTCATTTCCCTGGCTACCTCATCCCCAAGACAGCAAATAATATGATGTTGGCTAAATTTGTGCAATTCATTTAAACATATTTTCATATTTGTCATGTTGTACAAGAAAAATCAGACCAAAAGGAAAACAAAACCATGAGAAAGAAAAAAAAAAAAAAAAAAGAACATCAAAAGTGAAAATACTGTGCCTTGATCCATATTCAGTTTCCATAGTTCTCTCTCTGGATGCAGATGTCATTTTCCATCCCAAATCTATTGGAATTTCCTGAATACCCACATTGTTGAAAAGAGACATCCATCACAATTGATCATCACATAATCTTGTTGTTACTGTGTACAATGTTCTCTTGATTCTGTTTCATTCAGTATCAGTTCATGTAAATCTTTCCAGGCTTTTCTGAAATCAGCCTACTTGTTATTTCTTATAGAACAATAATATTCCATTACATTCACCTTCCATAACTTATTTGGCTATTCCAAAATTGATAGGCATCCAAACAATTTCCAGTTCCTTGTCATTACCAAAAGGGCAAGCATTTTGTCAAATGTGGGTCCTTTTCACTTTTTTTATGATCTCTTAGGGATACAGACTCAATAGTGACACTGCTGGATCAAAACGTATGCACAGTTTGATATCCCTTTGAGCATAGTTCCAAATTTCTCTCTGGAATGTTTGGATCATTTTGCAACTCCACCAAAAATGCATTTGTATCCCAGTTTTCCTATATCCCCTCCAAAATTTATCATTATCTTTTCCTATCATATGATCTATCCTTTTAAAGAATATAGAAATTTTACAAGATGAGGAGGCAGTATATTCCAGACAAGGATGTCACTATTGCAAAAGCATAGAACAAATAAAGGAAGTTTATGTATGCAAACTAATTAAAAGGCCAATTTACATTAGTGATCACCAAAGTATTGGGGTGAGCAGAAAAAGAACCTATATGCTCTAAAATATTTATAGCAGCTTTTTTGTGGTGGCAAAGAACTGGAAATTGAGGTGATGCCCATCAATTGGGGAATGACTAAGTAAAAGAGGAAGCCATTGAAAATTTCTGACTAGGGAGGGAGAATTTTATGGATTTGGTACACATTTGTGTATTGGAAAAGTAAGTTTGATAGAGAAAATATTGAAGAGTGAAGATCAGAGGCAGGAAGAAAAATGAGAAGGCTTATGAAATAATCTAATTTAGAGATCATAAAAAATTGGAAAGATGGGTTCTATTTAGACCATGTCTAATTTGAGCTGCCTTCAATATCCAAGAAGAGATATTAGGCCAGCAATAATAATAGAATGAAGTTCAGGAGAGAGATTAGGGCTTAATATAAAAATTTACAAGTCATTTGCATATGAATGTTAATTGAACCTATCAGAGCTATGAGATCACAATGAAAAGAAGGCAAAAAAACTAGGACAAAATCTTGAGAGGTGCTCACACTAGGTAGTTAGCAATGAATGATAATCCAACAAAGAAGTTGAGAAGGAGCAGAGAAGAGAGAGAAATCACACATAAATCAGGGAAGGAGAGTCTAGGAGGAAGTAATGGTCAACAGTCTCCAAAACCATAATGCTGTCAAGAAAGATGAGAATTAGGAAAAGTCTTCTGATTTTAGCTGCTAAACTATCATTGCTAACAATGGAGACAGTAATTTCAGTTAAATGATGGAGTTAGAAGTAAGATTGCATATTACTTAGAACTACAAGGTGAGGAGATGGTTGTAGTTGAGGAGATAGAAATAATGAAGAAAAACAACCCTTTCTAGAAGTTCAGGCTATGAAAGAGAGAAATAGTAATAAGAATCTGGGAGATACAGGAATGTTTATAGTTACAGTTTGGGAAAAATTGAAGATGAGAAAAAGACAGAAAATTTTTAGCAGAAATTTGGAAAAGATAGGAGGGGGCAGATGAAGAAAATTGATATAGGAATTATCCTTGATACAAAAACAGCTCACCCATTCATAAGAGACTGGAGCACAGAAGTGGGGATGATTAAAAGGGTTTGAAGAACACAGAGCGGAATAGAAAAGACTCATCAAATGGATAAATATTATATTTTCGTTGTTATTTGTCTTTTGTTCATTTTTGCTGTCACTGTTGTTTTGAATAGTTTAAAAAAAAACAAAAAAACAAAAAAAAAAACATTCTTTCCCTCATTTCTTTCTTACCTAGTCTTAATCACTGAATGAGTGTTGCCTCAGTCAAACTTAGACCTGATAAAGACATTAGTTTAAAAAGGCCAAAGCCTCCCACTGCATCCCTGGCCATCTCTAGTCTTCCTGATCTATATCTTGCCACTGGATCCAGATGTTTTTGGAGGAAAAAGTGAAGCTCTCCCAAACTAAAATCCAATTCATTTGCATGTCATAGCATCACTTCCCTGTTTTCATGGTCCTCTTAGAGAACAATGGACAAACAATATTTTGGTTTTTTGTAAAAATAGGAACAGTGGTCCTCTGTTGAGAGGGAAGATAAGGAGAAGGCATAGGAATTCTGAAGAGAGCGCATGAGATGAAGAGATTTGTGAAAAAGAAGAGGTTAATATTGGGGTAGAGTACAGAGATACATAGGAGAAAAGGTTTTTAACCTCAACAGATGGTGCGACACTACAGCAAGAGAATAAGAAGAATGTTTAGGATCCATCTACCCTTAGACAGAAAATCATCCAATGATAGAGGAAGTCTCTAGAATTCTATGATGGACAAATATGGAGTCAGTGGTCTGTAGATGTCTCTGGGAAGGGATCCATAACAAAGAAACAAAAATAATTAGAACCGCTGCATTGGAGACAATTCACTAGTGATTGGGCTGAATTTTCATTCTAAAACTGTCAGGGACCCTCATCTCAAGAGGGAGATTAGAGACACCCAGGATAAGTCCTTCACTAAGCAATCGGCTCCTAATTTGGCAATCCTCAGAGGCAAATCACTGTGACTAGAAACTTATAATTTTAAGACCCTGGTGGCTGAGGAAAAATCATTAGTGATTAGATATACAGGGGAATGGGAGCTGACTTTGTGCTCAATTCAAATGCCAAAGCATACCAAGAAGGAGGGGGATGAGGGTCACCCAAGCAGTAAATAATAGGGAGCACAAGAGAATTTAGACAAACAGCCTACACTGGTAAAATCATTTAGCCTTTGATCTTAAAGTCCTTCCATAGTACTATAAATACAGGAACTTCAAGATGTGAAATAGTTTAGAGACCAGTTCTTCAATTTCTCCCTGCTCCTTAAGAAAAATATTCCAAATAGAAAATGTGTTTACTATAAAACAAGCTATGTTTCTTTGGTAAAAGAAATGCCAGAGCATTGATGGACAGTGAAGAAAGATATTCCTGGTAAATAGAATTCTTGCTATTCATAGTTGAGACTACTCTGTTACTCAAATCCAGCATTGTTATTTCCAGGTAATAATAATTACCTGGAATGTTAATAATTAACATTCATATAGTAATTTGGGCAGTTAGATTGAACAGTGAATAGAATACCTAGAATCAGTAAGACCTGAGTTCAAATCTAGCCAGTGGGGTCATAAAGAATTTGACATGACTGAAAAATGATTCAAGAACAACAATATAATGCTTTGCAATTTGCAAAGCACTTGTGTTATTTTAGTTCATTCTCATAGCAATACTGTGAAGATGGTCACCAGCCAAGAGTCTGCATATGCAAGTTTCTGAGCAGGATTCAAACTCAAGATCATACTAATTTAAAATCCAACATTTAATCAGAATAGTTTTTGCCTTGGAATGGGATAGGAAAGCATTCAAATATCTTTATTTTAAAATAAGCAAATAAAGAAGAAATCTTTATAGCTAAATGCCAGACATTGTAGCTCATGCTTGAGGAGTTTGATATTAATTTTAAACATAAAGATTAAATACATGTCAGTGCAATAGCATTGATAAATATATATTGGAATATGTGAATTTTTTATATGTAATACATAAATATATACAATATATGTTAATATATTACATGTATATCAGAATATATTACATATGTTTGAATATATTATATATATTTATGTATTACATATATGTATATACATATATGAAAATATATTCCAAATATATTGGAAATTGAGACATTTTGGTTGAAGATTTTAAGAAATTGAAAAGTCGGAAGCTATCTTCCTTGTGGATTCTCTTTAGTATCTCTTGTTTGGGAAGCCAAACTTAGAAGAATTAGCTTACAGAATCACTTAATTTAAAAAAATAAGCTGTCACCCTTCTATTTTGAAGCTTCCCAAACCTATCAGATATCATTCCTCAAGAAATTAACATGATGGGGCAGCTAGGTGGCGCAGTGGATAGAGCACCAGTCAGGAGTGCTGAGTCAGGAAGACCTGAGTTCAAATATGACCTCAGACACTTAACATGTCCTAGCTGTGTAACCTTGGACAAATCACTTAACCCCAATTGCCTCAGCAAAAAAAGAAAAAAAAAAAAAAGAAAGAAATTAATATGATGATCTCTGTTGAAAGCAGAGAATTCTAACTTTCTTGGGAAATTATTGAAAGATATGTTTTTATTTTATTTTTTAATTAAAACTCAGCCCTGCTAAAATTTTGGATTAAGTTTTTCAAAGCTAGTTTTATGTCAAAATCCAGGCCACTGAAATTTCTGAAGTTGATATTTATAAAATGACTCTTTACTTTGGGTTGCTCTATTGACAACGCACAGATTCATAGGCTATTGGCAAAGAAATGGCTTCTTCTGTTGCTTTTTGTGATATTTAGTGTCCATACTAATCAACTATGGAGACCCTTAGGGCATATAAAGTAAGTAACTAATCAGTGTTCTATAGGATTCTCAATAGTGTCTGAGACAGGCTAACTAAATAATGAAAGGCTCTGACAAAAGTGTGACTCAAGCTATGTTCCTCAATACAGTTGAAGTTTCTCAGAACAAATGAGTCATACTATCTAAATTTTTAGTGGTTCTCCACCCCTCCCCCCATCATATTTCTTATTGACTTAATACTTCAATCCAGCCCCCATCTCTAAGAACAAGGGGAAGTATAGGAACATAAAAGGTGGATTCCTACAATCCAAAACAGCCCTCAATTTAAAATCTGAGCCAAATGTTTCAGTTTTTCTAACTTTCAACTCTTCCTTTGTCTCTCTGTTTCCTGAAAGGTCTTTGATCATTATTTATAATTAACATTGGCACTCTGGCCAGCTTCCTGCCATGCTGCTGTTCTCCACCCTTGGCCTCAGACAGGTACTCCAGTTGCTGCCCCAGAATTCTGCATTTTTGATTTAGGAGAAGTCATTATAGTCACAGGCTAGAGTTTCGCCATTTGGCATTCTGGCCATTTTCCTACCAAATCTCCCCTTCTTACTCTTTCTTCTATGTCATGCTATGGAAAGAGTAATCAAATCAATCTTTCCATTTCTAGAAAGGTTGTCTCAATTCATTTCTACCCATTAAGCCTGTGATTTCCATGTCTCCCCTGGCCACTATTCCCTTATATTGATTTCCCCATTAGAATGAAAACTTCTTGAGGTCAGAGACTATCTTATTTTTTAAAAAGATATCCCTAAAATGTAACACAATGACTAGCATATAGTAAGCACTCAATATTTTTTTTATTCATTCAACAAATATATCCTATAAAGGAGAAACTAGGTGATATAGTGGAAAGTACTAGGCCTAGTTAGGAAGACTCAACTTCCCAAGTCCAAATATGGCCTCAGACACTTACTAGATGTGTTACCCTGGGCAATTCACTTAAGCTTGTTTGTCTCATTTTTCTTATGCATAAAAGAGCAGCTGGAGAAGGAAATAGCAAACCACTCCAGTATCTTCTCCCAAAAGAAGTCATGAAGAGTTAGACATGACTGAAAAGTGACTGAATAACAATACATTTATATAGCACTATATAGATTTTATTACTATTCTCAGTATATAGGAAAGGGAAGCAGGGCAGGAAAATAGCCAAAGTACAGAATAGCACAACTCAACCCAGGAGATACAGTGAAATTTTGTATCAGTATACAACTGCAATGGATAGAGTACTAGACCTAGAATCAAGAAGACCTGAGTTCAAATCAAAATTCAAATAATTTCTGGTTGTATGATTCAGGACAAGTCACTTATATTCTGTTTGCTTCAGTTTCCCCATTTGAAAAATAGAAATAATAATAGTGCTTCTTTCCTTCCTGCCTTCCTTCTTGCTTTCCTCCCTGCCTTTCTTCCTTCCTGCCTTTCTTCCTTCTTTCCTTCCTCCCCTCTCTCTTTCTTTCTCCCTTCCTCCCCCTCTCCCCTTCTTTCTTTCCTTTTTCTCTCTCTCTCTCTTCTTTCTCTCTCTTTCTTTTTTTTCCCTTTCTTTTTCTTTCTTTTGGGCCAGTACTCTATCCATTGTGCCATCTAACTGCCCCTTAGTTCTGTCAACTTTCAATGATTGTGTTACTGATACATTATAAATGAAGAGAATAAGAAATTCCCCTAACTCTAATCTGAGAGTTTCATATCAGAATTTTGGATGATGCCTTGGCTTTGGAAGATAGCTTACTTTTAGTAGGTAGTCTCTAATCTCTGTTCTGATATGAGGCCTGAATTCTTTCTCAATGGTATGATGATGTTAATAGTCTAAAGACTTTAAAATTCAGGAAGATAAGACTAGAAATAGTAGGTAAAAGATAAGGAAATGAGAAAGCCTGTCTCCTCCCAAAGTTGAGACCTAGGAAAGTTGATGTATTTCCTGTATTGCAAAGCTTCAGGCATAAAATGTGGTTATAGAAAACATTTTTATTAAAGAGGATATAAAAAATAAGATGTAATGCCAGATAATTTAAATATAAAAAAGAATCTGTTCCTCTTTGAGGGAAGATAAAAAATTGACTATTTTAGCTTAAATACAACTCAACATCCAAATGCTTGCTTTATGTGATAATTGTTCAAGGTTTGAAAAGCCTTTTGCATCAATTATGTCTTTTAAGCCTCACTGTAGCCCTGTGAGATAAGTTCTATAATTATCACCAATTTGCAAAGAATAAACTGAGATAAGAGACAAGGTAAATGATTAATACAGAATAAATGTCCAAGATGAGGTTACAAATTAGGTCTCCTGACCAAGAAAGCTATGGTCCCAGCTGAACCTTAGGTCCAATTCTCTGAATTTGTATATATTGTCCATTCCTCTATAGATGTACCCTGGGGATCATTGGATAGTTCCAACTTCCCTATAGCTGAACCTTCCTATGTGTTGTCTCCCCCTATTAGAATATGACCTACTTAAAAGAAGTTACAATTTTTTTTCGATTTGTATATCCAGTCTTTAATGCAGCGCTTTATACATAGTAATCATTTAATAAATATTTTTTCATTCAGTCAAGATAAAGAAAACAGAGTTACTGTCAGCTTCTAATATTCATTAAAACAAGCACAAATGAAATTTTCTGAGCAAAAAGAGAAAAATATTGGATTCTTTGGGGGCATCCAAAGTATCAGTTCAAAACCGCTGTCATATTATAAATACACAAGGATAATAATAGCATCTACCTACCATTATTATTGTGAAGATCAAATGAGAAAATAATTGTAAAGCACTTATTGTAGTGCTGGATACATAGTTAGCACTATTACAAATTATCATTATTGTTGTTATTAAGTGAAGATTTGTTTTGGATTTTTTCTTTCTTTGTCTTTCATCTTTACTACAAATACTTGATCTAAGTAGCAAAGGCAGCTAGTTTGCATAGATTCAGGCTTTTGTGACATAGCACTTTCTTGCAGTTTTAAAAACATTTGTAATATGTTGCTTCACTTGAGTATATTGTAAGTGTTTTGGTATTTTCTGTGGGCTAAATTTTCAGAGGAAATACTGAGGTTATTATTTCATCCATGATGACACATGAATGGTTCCACCCAAGTAATTCCACTTTCAAAATTTGTTGAATTTCTAGCTACAGGCAGCAAATGACTTTCATTTGTTGTTCATAGCTAAAACTGTGAAAAGTAGATAGTGGTAAATTTAATCAGCTTTCTCATGTTTTACCAGGATTAAAAACAAATTGCCTCATTCTTTCACACTGTATGTTAGTAAAGAAAATCAATATTTGTTATTTATCATTATACTTTTGTGATCCTCTCAACCCACTTGTCCTTTAAGAAAAAAAAAAAAAACTTTCACAAAAACCAAATTTTATAATTTTTACCACACAGCAGATAGAGGGAGTAAAAAATCTTTTGGCATAAAAGCTAAAAAAAAAAAAAAAAAGGTGCAGTACTATTGCTACTTCTCAAAACGAATATTGATTTCAGAAATGCCTGGTTTTAGAAAAATACAGTAACTTGATGCCTCTGTGGAAATTGTAATGTAATAACTGTTTTCATCTTTGTTCCTTTCCATTAGCCTTTGCCATTCATATATTGTATTTCTCCCTCACATCCACCACATAGAATCCGTACACCTTCTTCCAAATCCTTTCCTTATCTTTCCAACTGCCAACACTAAAGACTTCATATTCATTAACTTGTACTTATTTATTTATTTAGATCTTTGTTTGCTTGCTTATCATTCTGTATAAGATGGAAAGGAATGCCATCCCACAAGCATATGCAATGTTCTGCAGATTTCATATTCATTTGGATAGATTGGTAAAGCTATTTCCAAGTCTATGTAGTAGAAATCCTTGTTTTCTATTTCAGACCTTACACAAGTATTCAATAACTGCTTCTTGGTTGCTTATTGTATGGCAAAGAGTGAACCTTTTGATTGGCTGCTACAGCAAAAATGGGGGTACATATAAGAGATTCCAACCATTCAAATTCATTGTTTTTCTGGTGATGATCAATGGAAAATTACTACTAAAGGACTGAGGATAGGCAGAGAAGATAGCACCAATCAAAAGGTCTACCCTGCTAACTAGGGATGACTAGAGTACTGGACCTACAGTCAGAAAGATTAGTTCAAATATAACTTCAGATATTAGTTGTGTGACCCTGAGTAAAACCCTTAACCCTTTATGCTTCATTCCTCAACTGTAAGATGAATTGGAATAGGAAATGGCAAATCAGGCAAAATCCAGGATTTTACCAAGAAAACCCCAAGTAGGATCACAAAGAGCCAAGCATGACTGAAACGACTTAAATCCTATTTATCTCAATTTTCCCTTCAGATGGGGATAATAATAGCACCTATATCAGTGGGTCATTTTGAGGAACAAATGAGATAATAATTGTAAAGTGCTTAGCATGATGCCTGCCCCATAGAAAGTGCTATATAAAAGTTAGCTATTATTATTAAGGAATATAGAGTGTGTTGGGAAAGACTAGTACCTCTTTTGTGAGGGCTGCCAAATCTTTCTCAGGACTGTTTTCCATCTTTGGTGTCCACAAGAACCATTCAATTCTCACTTCTGGTTCCAGGAAGCTGTAGCATGAATAACTGCCATAGCCACATAAACCATTTTGGCAGAAGGGCTAAATCAGTTTGAGGGTAACCAAGGGGTCTCAAATCTATCAGTGAGTTGGAGGTATGTCTATCCCAAGCATGTGGAGACTTTCCCTGGTGGAATGAGCAGATGAAAGTAATTTGTTCCAATATGTAGGTAGCTGAAGTGGGCACTGTGGAGCATTTAGAACTTGGTTAGACACTGAAGATGCCAAAGTCATTCACTGCATCTCAAATCATAACAGTTTTCTTGACTCTATCTTGTCACTGGACAGTGATGACTCTGAAAGAATTCATGCAACTCCATCTCACTTAAATCCAATTTGTGCACAAATGGAAAGATGTCACAATACCATTTTACCATTTCTACCTATCTCAAAGTGGTATGGTGACAAGTAAGTGAGGAAGCAGCAGGTATGGATACTCTGGATGTTCTACTCATATCCCTGAAAACAGGCAGCCTTGGCCACAGATTAGTCTTCTCACTGGAAGCAGCAGTGGGATTTGGCAGTGCTCTGGGGATCTGATCTACCTTTTAAGGATCATACTCTTCACCTCCTGGTGTGAGGAAGGGGCTATAAAAAATGCCCTAAAATCTATCTACATATCCAACCCTGGCCTAATTACTACAGCAGGCAGGGATCCCACTCTGTGGTCAAAACACACACAAAAAAACTTATAATATATGCATATATATACATATACATATGTATACAAAATTTCTGTTAAGATGATTCCACTCAAACTTACAGATAACACAAACTCCAGTGAACCTGAAAGACTAACAGTTCTTCTAACAAGAGAACTCAGCAAGTACTACATCCAAATAGCAACCATGAGTGGATAAGACTGGCAAATTAAGGCCAGTTTATGGAAAGGGGAACTAGATATGTGTTTTTCTAGAGTGGCCATAAAGATAAAGAACACCATGAAACTGGAATACATTTCTTAATCAAAACTGATCTAATCCACAAGCTTGTATGCCTACCAAAAGAAGTGAGTGGCAAACTCACAACAATGCAATTGTCACTTGCACTATAGCACCATCATCAATGCCCATGCTCCCATGACAAAATCTAATGAGATTAAAAAAAAAATCTATGAAGACCTGGAGATTGTCATCATCAATATACTCAAAGAGGATAAACTTATAATTCTAGGTGATTTTAACATCAAAGGAGGCAGAAATCATCAGACACGGCAGAGCCTTTAGGAGGAATGGAATAAAAAATAACAGTTCACTTATTATTAAAGATATCTATGTCCCATGATCTTCTCATCAACAATATTGTCTTCCATTTACCTAAATCTGGTGAAACTTTGTGGAGGCACTCTTGCAATAGACATTAGCATTTCATAAATTATGTAAGAGTAGGGAGGCAATGTGTTGGCACAGAGAGCTGAATTGATCATAGATTTGTCTTCTACAAGCTAAACCTTTACATTTAAAAAAAGCAGCAGCACCAAGGCAAGATGACTACCAAAAGACAATGTCAACAAATTAGAATACTTCTTCAAGTACTGAGAATAGTTTATCGATTACTTGGAGGGAGAGGTAATCCAAGGACAGGTCACAGACTGCTCATAGAGCGAGCAACTTTTAGAGATTTGGTGTACAGCACTGCATTTGTTCATCTGGGTCAGAACACTCACAAACATCAAGACTGGTTTGATGAAAATGATGGGGAAATTCAGAAACTGATAAATGAAAGAAAAAACTCTACAGGGTATATCGATAGTTCATCAATCTTAAAGAAAGCAGTATTTAATTGCAAGAAAAGTAAAATACTAGAGAAGTTCAGAAAGATGCAGGATTCTTGGATCAATGACAAAGCAGATGAAATTCAGTATTATTCTGATAGTAATAATCTAAAGTATTTTATGATGGCCCTGATATATATGAGCCAAAGACCTGTGGTACATCTCAACTACTCAGTATAGACAGAACTATATTGATTAGTGATGAGGGCATGGCCTTAGAGAGATGGACTGAACACTTTATTTTTTTTTAAATATTGCTTTTTATTTTCAAAATATATGCAAAGATAGTTTTCAGCATTTACCCTTGCAAAAGCTTGTGTTTCAAATTTTTTCTCCCTCCCTTCCTCCTATCCTCTTCCCTAGACAGCAAGTAATCCAATATATGTGCAATTCTTCTATACATATTTACACAATTATCTTGCTACACAAGAAAAATCACATTAAAAAGGAAAAAAATGAGAAAGAAAACAAAAACAGAAAGGTGAAAATACTGTATTGAGATCCACTTTCAGTCCTCCACAATCCTCTTTCTGGATGCCTCTCTTCATCACAAGTCTATTGGCCTGAATCACCTTATTGTTGAAAAGAGCCATATTCATCAGAGTTGATCATCACATAATCTTGTTTTTACTGTGTATAATTTTCTCCTGGTTCTATTTACTTCATTTAGCATCAGTTCATGTAAATCTCTCCAGGTCTTTCTGAAATCATCCTGCTGATTGTTTCTTACAGAACAATAATATTTCATGACATTCATATACCATAATTTATTTAACCAATCTCCAGCTGATGGGCATCCACTCAGTTTCCATTTCCTTGCCACTATGAAAAAGGGCTGCCACAAACATTTTGGCACATGTGGTAGAATGATCACTTTCATAGTTTCTTCAGTATACTATCCTCAATCAATGCTAAAGACATTGACCATTTATCTCAACTTTTTTTTTCCTTGCAAAAAGAACATATTTTTTAAATAAAGACTTTTATTTTCAAAACAAATCCATAGTTTTCAACAGTCACCCTTGCAAAACCTTGTGTTCCAAAATTTTTTCTCCCTCTCTTTATTCTACTCCCTCCCCTAGACAGCAAGTAATCCAATATGTTAAACATGTGCATTTCTTCTCTTATATCACATTCTTTAAGAAGAAAAATCAGCTTCATGGCCAGAAGTAGAGTACTCTAGAGGTGAGTATCTTAATGGTTGGGGGCAAAGGACTTTTGGTAGAAGTATATTACAATTAAATTTACCTTTGGCTGCTGTGATTTGCATTTCATTGTTATTTAAGTAAATAGGAGTAGAAAAAAAAAGATGAAAAATTCATTATAAGAGCTGTCACTTGAGCACTCCCAAATTCCTCTCTAAAATTTTAAAATAACACCTCAATTCTAGATAAACAGATACAACAAATGGGTGGGGTGAAATAATTTTCTAGCTCAAGACAATTTCAGAAAAGATCTGTCGAACTGGGGGTAGGAGTAATTGGGCCTGGAAAGAGCCAACAAACTAGTAGCAGGCCTTGTTAGCAGCTGCATGAGTTCCAGGAGCTCTTTGCTCTCAAGTGATAGATGGCAAAAGGTCAGAAAAAAATTACAGAAGACCATTTGCTGATGCTTTGTGCAGGGCCCTGTTGTATTGTCCATACACAGTTCTAAGTCACAGTCACAAAGTGAAGAGGAAGGCTAGCATACCATTGCTTGTGGGGACCCTAGTCACAATTCCAAGGTGGAGAAGTGTTTGTGTTCACTCACAGAGGAGTAGGAGACCAGGTCCAAGGTCTAAGGCAAAAAGGAACATTGATACTTCTGACTGCAGAAAAATAGGAGCCCAAATCGTAATTCCAGGATCATAAAAAACAAAAGCATTTAAAGTTGCAGGGGATCAGAGACTCTGGTCACAATTCCAACAAAGGGAAGAGTACTTGTGCTTTAAATGCTCACAAACCAGTTGACCATTGACCATTTATCTCAAGTTAAAGTCAATCCCTCCCTTGTTGAAGTTCAAACTGAAGAATAGGTTTTGAATGATTCTATTCTAGCTGAGATTCACAAGGTTAGGGATCCATTGCTCATACAGAAGCTGACTGAAATTTTTTTGGGTTATAAGGCAAGAGGAGGTTATCCCTCAGAAGTTCAAGGATGCCTCCATTGTCCATATCTATAATGGGAAAGGAAACAAATGTCCTCGACAATCAAAGGCAAATCTCTCTCTTAGGAAATGCTGGCAAAATTCTTGCCTGAGTCCTTAATACATTCATCTGGATCCTTCACCTGGAAGATGAGAGGCAGTGTGGCTTCCAAAAACACCAAGGAAGAAGGAACTATATGTGTGTGTGTGTGTGTGTGTGTGTGTATAAATATATGTATGTATGTAGATAGAGATATATAGATATATGTGAGTGTGTATGTGTATGCACACACACATATATATACATACACACATATACACATACACACACACACACACACAGAGGGTATAAATGTCTCCTAAATTTATTAAGAAATAAGAGAAGGAGGGAATAGGTTAAAGGGGCAGAGTTAGAAGAAGTAGATTAATGGGAACAGGATAAGGGGTGTCGATTAACAGAAATGTGATAAAGAGGGAAGGAAAGGGTAGATAGAGAGGATACAGAAGTTATCCTTGGGATAGGGGCAGTAGGTTGATTTATAGGAAGGAAAAGTAGCAGATAGAAATAAAGCAGAAGAGTCAGGAGGGATGGGAAATAAGAGATAGACACAAACATAATAACAATGATTAGGAATAGAATTTATTAGAAAAAAAACAGGGTTCTATTGGGCTTATATCCCAAAGACATCTTAAAGGAGGGAAAGGGACCCACATGTGCAAAAATGTTTGTGGCAGCCATTTTTGTAGTGTCAAAAATCTGTAAACTGAGTGTATGTCAATAAGTTGGAGTATGTCTTAATAAGTTATGTTATATGAATATAATGGAATATTATCGTTCTGTAAGAAACAAACAGCAGGGTGATTTCAGAGAAGCCTGGAGAGACCTACATGAACTGATGCTGAGTGAAATGAGCAGAATCAGGAGATCATTGTCCACAGCAATAACAAGATTATACAATGATCAGTTCTTATGAACATGGTTCTCTTCAATAGTGAGATGATTCAGACCAGTTCCAGTGGTTTAGAGAGAGAACAGTGGGAACTGAATATGGATCACAGCATAGCATTTTCACTCTTTTTGTTATTGTTTGCTTGCGTCTTATTTTCTTTCTCATTTTTTTCTGGTTTGAATTGATTTTTCTGGTGCATCAAGATAATTGTATACTTATATTGGATTTAGAATATACTTCTACTGTGTTTAACAAATATTGGACTACTTGCAAACTAGGGGAGGAGGGGAAGGGAGGGAAAACTGGAACACAAGGTTTTGCAAGGATTGATGTCAAAGAATTATCAATGTATATGCTTTGAAAAATAAAAAGTTATTAAAGAAAAATGAAAAAACACGGATAATAATCATTGATCTCAAAGTTAAACTAAAATTTATTTATTCGAAATTTATATTAAATTATTATAGGGAAACTATTCATATGTAAGTCATATTAATCAATATTTTTAACCTATTTAAAATAATTAGTCATTATAAGGTTGGAATATTGCTGTAGGTTGGAAAATGATGAGCTAGTAGATTTAGAAAAATATGAAAAGACTTGTATATATGAAGAATGATGTTATCCACTTTCAGAGAAACAGAGGACAAACAAGTGGAGGAGGAGAAGGAAGAGAAAAAGAAAAAGGAGGACAAGGAAGGAAGGAAGGAAGGAAGGAAGGAAGGAAGGAAAAAAGGAAGGAAGGAGGGAAGGAAGGAAGGAAGGAAGAAAGAAAGAAAGAAAGAAAGAAAGAAAGAAAGAAAGAAAGAAAGAATTAAAGAGAGAGAGAAAGAAAGAATTAAAGAGAGAGAGAAAGAAAGAAAGAAAAGAAAGAAAAGCAAAGAAAGGAAAAGAAATGTTTGGGAGTGGCTGATTTTGGTGTTTGATGGTCCAACTACTCCAGGAGAAGTGACAGGAGTATTAACAGAGATCTATAGATAACATTTGTAGATCTGACCAAGGTCTCTGATATTATCAGTCATTAGTACCTATGGAAAATTATGTGAAAATTTGGTTGCCAAGAAAAATTCATCAGTATTATATAACAATTTTACAGTGGCATCCCTGCCCAAGTTCTGGATAATGGATGATGTTCTCACACTTTCCCAGTAATCAGTGGAGTGAAACAAGACTGTATGCTTGCTCCTGTGCTTTTTAGTGTGATACTTTCAACCATATTGTCAAATACCTTCAATGAGGACAAACTCAGAATCAAGGTCAGATACCACAATGGTGGCAAATTCTAGGGAGTGTTTTGCATGATTGTTTTTGTTTGCAGATGATTGTGCACACATAAGCTTCTGAAGCTGAGATGCAATTAAGTGTGGATCAATTCCCTGCTACTTGTGCTAATTTGTACCAAAAAGCCACAAATGCTCCATCAGCCAGGATCATACCATCCATATGTGAAACCATCAATTACAACAAATGGAGAAGTTTTGAATGCTGTGGGTAAGTTTACTTGTCTTAGCATTTTACTTTTCAGGGAGACATTGATAATAAGGTAGTCACATAACATTGTCAGAGCTAGCTCAGGATTTAGGACACTCTACCAAAAAATCTAGGAGAAAAGAATTATTAAACTAACTGCCAAACTAAAGGTCTACAGAGCTGTTGTGCTGATCTCAATGTAGTATGCCTGTGAAACCTGGACAGTATACCAATGCTATGCCAGGAAACTGGATCATTTCCATTTGAATTGTCTTAGGAAGATCTGGGGATCACCTGGTGGGATAAGATACCAAACATTAAGATCCTTTCTTGAACTAAAATGCCAAGCATTTAAATCTACTGCAAGGAGAGCAATTCTGATGGGCTGGCCATATTGTTCAAATGCCAAAAAGACTATTTTATGAAAAACTCACACAGGGCAAGTGCTTACTTATATAACGTCAGAAAAACTGATACAAAGACAACCTCAAAGATTCTCTTAAGAACTTTGGAATTGTGTGACTAGGAAAACTCTGGCTCACTTAGCATAAAGTGCCCTCATCAGAGAAGGTGCTGTGCTCTATGAGCAAAGCAGAATTGAAGTATTTCAGGAGAAACAAGATGCATAAATTTAGAGTCCACCCAAATGTTCACATGGACTATTTATGCCCAACTTGTGGCAGAGCATTATGAAGTCATATTGATCTGATTGGCTACAGTCTCTGGATGCATTGTAACATTACTCTAACATAATGATATAACTTTGGTCCCTGTCAAGAACAAAAAACCATCACCACTAAAACTACTCTCCTCCCTTGGATCTATATGTAGCCATGAATATATGACATTTCTTTTCTTGGTCTTTTTGCATTTGATTATAAGCTCCTTGAGAGCAGGAACTATCTTTTGCCTCTTTTTGTATCCCTAAAACTTAGCAGAGTATTTGTTACATAAAAGATACTTAATAAATGTTGATTGATTGATTGATATTTTCTTTCCCAGAATTAATTGAAGGAACACATAGATAACTACAGTCCTGTAAATTATGAAAAGTTGGAAGCACAGACCACCAGAAGTTCTTGTAATCTATAGCTGACTTTAGTGAGGAATATACTGTGTGAACCTGCCCAGCAACATCTCATATAAATAATAATATAATAAAAGCAAGGAGATTTGTTCATCAGTGGAGTTACATTCATAAGTGAACTTGATGGGATAAATATTTTTATAATAACCATTTAGAACCCTCTTTCTCCAGGGAATGAAATGGTAGAGAAAAGAGTATAACTCTAGGTAAATTTGTAGAGTGCTAAGCCTGGAGTCAGGAAGACCTGAGTTAAAATCAACCAAGACATGAGTTATGTGACCCTGGCCAAGCACTTCACTTCTATTTGCCTTAATCCATTGGAGAAGGATATGGCAAAAAAAAAGCAACAATTCAATAAAAACAACCCTAAACAGAATTGGTGTACTATGGTCAATGAAATCTTTTTTTTTTTTTTTTTTTTTGCTGTGTCAATTGGGGTTAAGTCTCAGGATCACCTACTAGGAAGTGTTAAGTGTCTGAGGTCACAGTTGAACTCAGGTACTCCTGATTTCAGGATTGGTTTGCTATCCACTGTACCACCTAGCTGCCTCTGGTCCATGAAATTTTTATGACCAGGAGGTCACAAAGAGTTAAGATACTACTAAGTAAGTGCTTTGTGGTTTCAATTCTTGTTATACTTGTAAATCTGTAATCTGTAAATATCCCTTTATAAAAAAATCAGTTGATGTTAACTGGGTAGAAGATAGTTAATCATATATTCAGTTAACAATATAGAGGTGATATAATTTAGCTGATGATAGATGTTGGAGAGAAAAAAATCATAATGGAAATTCCAACCAATAGCACAAGAAAAAGGACTGTAACTCCCTATGAGTATTTTAAGATTCTGAGAGGGATAGATAGCTAAACTAGTTTTCACATTGTTTTAACTAATTGACCACTAATTCAACCAAAAAGGATGAAAAAATTACTTGCTAAAAATTTTCATTTTCCTTAAAACTTGAAAGGGTGTGGGTCAGTGGACTTTAATATTATGTCAGAAGCAAGGAAGGATGACAAAGTACTCAAATTTTGAGATTCACTTTCTTGTAAAACAGATTTTGGGTTAGGGATTTTCCAAATTATTTTCATATAGGGGGATTCCAGACTATTTTATTTTTTTCTCCAGGCTATTTTAACATAAAATATTTTGACTGAACTTTAACTTAAAGTAATACAAAATAACCTGACTTTTGAAAGAAAAGTCCCAAACATTATGACTTTAACAATTTGACCTAATATAAAGATGTCAATTTCTGTTCAAATCTCTGTTTTTTTTTTAAATAAAAAGAAACAGAATGTAGAAATATCTAGAATAGTTCCCTAGTATGACTACTATGCTATTGTTTTTGATTCATCACAGTGACAACTACAAGCAATGGTGATCCCTAATCCCTTTAAGTTTGTTTGTTTTACAACCCTTTAGGTACTTGTGGAGGGAGAAAAGGGAAAAATTTGACTCTAACTTTTTGCTGGAAAATGAGTAAATGTCAGGACGTCACAAAAGAGTAGTGGTGGATGCTTACAATTTTTCTCAGACAAAAGAGAATGGTAGAGAATTTTAGTAGCATAGGATAAACTCATGCATATGTGTACTCTCTCTCTAAAATACATGTGCCATTCATCTTTTCCAAGAAGAGTATATTTTATGTGTTTTCCTTCTGGTGATATGCTAGATTTTTAGTACAAATGGTCCTACAACTTACTGGAAAATAAAATATTGTCAACATTTAAGGGAGGAGATGACAATTTTATTCTATTTACATACCAAAATGAACAAAACAGATGAACATAGGTTCAAATCTTATAGGTAACACATACTTAACCTCTCTGAACTCTTCACATAAGGATAATAATAAATAGCACCTACCTCATAGCTTATTATGAGAATCAAATTAAACAGTGTAAAGAATTAGAGACAGCTAGGTGATGTAATCAATAGAATGCCAGACCTGAAGTCAGGAAGACTCATTTTTGTGAGTTCAAATTTGGATTCAGACACTTACTAGCTGTGTAACCAAGTCAACTAACCCTGTTTTTCTCAGTTTCCTCATCTGTAAAATGGCAAACCACAAAAGTGTCTTTGCAAAGAAAACTCCAAATGAGTTGTGAAGTTTTAGACACAACTGAAAACAATTCAGTGTTAACAATAGCATCTAAAGAATTATGTAAATCTTAAATTAATATAAGGCTGGGGAACATTTTTTCTGCTGAGGACCATTTGAATATTTATAATATTTATAATATCATTTGTGGGCCATACAAAATCATCAAATTAAACAATTCAAGAAGTGGAAAGTTGTTTTATATAACTTTCATCTCACCATCATCTGTGGTTTCCTTGGCAGGACCAGGCCAATGATTTTGCTGGCCTTATATGGCCCATGGACCTGATGTTCCCCACTCCTGATATAGTGTATAAAGAGCTGGCTTCAGAGCCAGGAAAACCTTGCTTCTACTAGCACCTCTAATACACAATGACTGTGTTCCCCATAGGAAGTCACAATTTCTTAGAAATTTTCCTCATATAGAAGTTGCATATATTAATGAAAACATAGGTTCAGTTCCTATTCTATCATTAAGTTACCCCACTGATGAACTCACAGTTCCTCAGGGTGTTGAACACTTATTTAGGACCTGTAAATTTCATAC
This sequence comes from Myrmecobius fasciatus, assembly GCA_023553655.1. Taxonomy (NCBI): domain Eukaryota; kingdom Metazoa; phylum Chordata; class Mammalia; order Dasyuromorphia; family Myrmecobiidae; genus Myrmecobius; species Myrmecobius fasciatus. Next base: position 156,719 of record JAJPUD010005295.1, read on the forward strand.
AACTAAGCATGATAGTGTCATTAAAAAATTGCAATTTGCAATTTCAGCACTTAGCACAGGGCCTGTTACATAGAAGGTATTTAATAAATGTTTATTGATTTATTTATAAAAGAGAAATGGTTTGGGGGGGAACTGAAAACTTAATTTGAATCATCACTATAACTGACAAGGAAAAGATGAAATGTAAATTTAAAATCCATTAATAGAAGCAGGGTAGCCATAATGAGGGACAGGATTTTCTCACTGTATACTACTGTACTGGCCAGAATAATAGTTTTGTCCTTAACAACAGAAATTGAATTTTCCCCTAATCATTTGACTTACATGTTATTATAACAGGTGCCAACATCCTTAGAACTCATAGATCAATGAATTCTTATGGAATAATTTTTACTTGGTCCAAGAGGTCATAACTGTGACATATGTATGGAGGAAGGGAGGGATTGGGTGGAAATCAAAAATCATTTGATCATTTATGAGGGATATTATAAATAGTTTTTTGTGATCTAATTATAATAGAGTTTAAATTAAATAATCTAAAGTCCCTTCCTAGAGGGTATGTTAAAAAAAGCTAATTATTATATAATTTCCTGATTGAGCTGTAGAATTTGTAGAAATGTTCATTTTAATTATTGTTGTGAGCCTTTTGTATAGATAGAACATGGCATACAAAAAGCAGTTCAAATGTTCTCAGATCCTTGAGCAATCAGGACAAATGACACTACTTTTTTCCTCCTTAAAATTTGGTTCATGAAGTGCAAATTTAGTCCACACCAAACTCATTTAAAGCATACAATGAAGGAAACTGAACACTTTGATTTTAGTCTTAGCTCTCCTCCTGACAATGTATATCAGATTAGGTTTCTGAGCCTCAGATTCTTCATCAATAAAATGAGGAGACTGAACTAAAATGATCTCTAAGGTTTCATCCAGCTGTAACATTCTTTCTGAACTATTCCAAAGCAGAGCTGTTTGTTGAATTGTGTATCTGAGTTACTCTTGGAGATCCTCTCAATATTTGTCAGTGTGCCAAAAACACCACTGAGCTGAGCAACCACACCCAAATTCATCATTTACACCATTATCTCACTGAATGATAGTATATCCTTCTCCCTGACCCTATCTCTTCCTGGCCTTTTGAGACTCTCAGTGAAAAGCCAATTATTAAACTAAAGTTATTCATTAAATTTCTAAAGGAAAGTAAATATCTAAACCCAATATGATAATTTAAAAAATGATTCAGAATAATTAAACTTTTCTCCCATGCCCTCACATTTACCTGAGACACAAATATAAGTAGTTGTCAGGGACAAATCCTGACATATTTCAAGTTATCTTTCCTACTCATAAAGTAAGTATTCCTTAAAGTAGTACTGGCTATTACTTCATGCATATTTCAGATATAGTATTTTCCACACAATCTACCCAGTGCAATCACTCATAGGAAAATATAAATTTTCTTATGCTTTGTATCTCCAGTTAAGTAGAATAAAATAAAAAGGGTCCAAATACTTCCTCTAATTGCTTTTTTTAAATAAAAAGATGGCATATAAGTATTATTAACAAAATAAAACACTCTTTAGAGTTAATATTTGGTATTCAGTGTTATTAACCTAGAATTCCATTCATCATCCCTATGACTTTCTAGTTCAAAATACTTTTTCCTGGCTATTACTTCTATCTATACTTATTGTCTTCCACATTTATATGGTAAGCTCCTTGAAAATAAAGATTATCATACCTATGTATTTGTATTCTCAGCAGTAAACATTGTTAAAGTGAACAATGAACAAATTATTTTGCATTCATTTACTCAAACATCAAAATTTGATCATTTTATATGAACATTAATTTCTAGCTCCAAACTTTTGACATGCCTGTATTGAAATGAGCTGAAATGAGTACATCCTATAAAAGGTAGGAGATTTTGTGTTCTCTTAAAAAATTGTAAGGCACATATGATAGGCATATTACTTGAATAAGTAAAATAGGTTACACTTATCCTAACCTACATATACATTAAACCTGTATACATTAAACACTGGAGTTTCATTTATCCCTAGAATTAAAAAAATGAATTAATCAATAAATGAAATAAAAATAGATAAGTAGACAAACAGATCAAACACTACCAGATCCCTGATGGCTAGTTAGAAAAAGGCTGCAATGCTTTGGTAATTTCTGGTCATGAGATTATTCCTATGGTGCTTTATATTTCAGATGCAGAATAACATTGACACCCAAATGCTTACTACTTCGAAGCACTATGTTAACTGTTGGGAACAACAATAGAAAAGCAAGGTAATTCCTTCTTTCAATAAACTCACATTATAGTAAAGAGAAGCAATACATATAAAAAGATTCAGTTGAAAGGCTAAGGGGAATGACCCAATGGGCTTAGGGTATTGTAGCAAAGCAGAAGGTTTTATATCTTCAGTATTGTTTCCTGATGTTGGACCCCTTGCTAGTTTGGAGGACTTCAGTACCAAGAACTTTCTTTTCTGGATCTTCACTGGCTATGGGAACAGAAGAAAAGAGGGAATAGTAACAATAACCTGAAAGGTAAAGGGGAAACTGCTCTTCTTAGATCTCAGGAGGTAGAATCCTGGGCTGTTCCTAGTAACATCTGACAGGAGGTAGACTTTGAAATGGTAATGCTGGAGCCACTGAACTATAGGAATGTAAATGACTACTTTAGTACTGGAAAAAAAGGGGTTTTAAATCTCCTTTTAAAATATTATCATATCCTTTTCCTCCTAAATTTATGCAGAATCATATTTTTCTTTATCAATCCATAAATATTAAAAGTATTTTGAAAATATAATTCTGACTAATTCCAATAGAAACTAAGCTATCTGAATAAAAATTCATTTTGAAGTTTGATTCAAATCAAAATTAAAAAAAAAAATCCCTGTATCACTATAATACCATTTTTAGAAGAGAAGAATTATCACTCATGTCTTCTTGAGAATAATGAAATTTGAATGGAATCATAACACACTTCAATACTAATCCTGAACATCAATATCACTTCACTATGTTTTCATAGTTATCAAGTCTAGATTTTCTTCTTAGCATTATATAAAACATAAGAAAAATGAGATAGTGCATCACTATACAAGGACTAATAATACTTAGCTTAGCATGACATTGATTTTAGAACTGAAAGGGATTTTAGAGATAATTGAAGTGCATTATTTTTTAAATAAGGAAATTGAATTCCAAAGAACAAATGACATGATTCACCCAGAATCACGCATCTTACTAATGGTAGAATTGGGATTCAAAACCATGTCTTCTAACTCCCTCTTGGTACTGTTTCCATTATATTCTATTGCTGTGTGTTTTTATAGAGAATGGGAAGATTCTGGGAAGATGGCAGATTAGGCCAGGAGATTTCAAACTCTCCAAATTTCCCCACACAAACAGAAGGAATTTGGGCCTCAGAACAAACATAGACAGATGAAACACCAATAAGACTTGGGGCAGAACAGGGGTCCTTCTATTCCAACCCAAGAAGAGTCTAAGAAAGCCCCCAGGCTGGAGATTTACCATTGTGAAGTGCAAACACCTCTGGGCTAGCTCCACAAACACCCATGGGAGTCTGGGGGGAGGGAGGGGCTAGCTGGGTGTGGCTGGAGCCTCTGGAGGAACTATAGAAACTTTCACCTCTTGAACAGCTTGAGGAATCAGGGGTCTGAGTCTGGGAAGATTGGGGGCATTTTGGCTAATTGCCCACCCACCTGTGCTGAAGAGATGTGGCCCTGGGCAAGAAGGAATCAGCACTGCAGGGGAGTAGAGAAACAGTGTGGGAGAGACCCTGGTAGTTATAGGCATTTACAGGAGAGGGAAATTCTTGTTTTGGGAATCCAGGTTAGAGGGAGGAGTTGAAGTGAAGGCAGAGGTACCATCCCCCCCAACCCCAGAATTAGAGATGCTTTCCCTAATACTTTCTTATTAAAAAAAAAAAATCAACCAGCAAAGAAGAAAGAACCCAACTATAGAAACTTATAGTGGGAAAATGGAAGATTGGGGTTCATCTTCAGAGGACACTGTAATATAAAAAGCTTCTTCTCTCCCAAAGAATAATGTTAAATGGCTCCCTGCCCAGAAAGAATTTGTAGAACTCAAAAAATAATTTAAAAATAAAATGAGAGACATTGAAGAAAAACTAAACTAAACTAAAAACAGTCTAAGAAAAACATGATTATAAAAAAAGTTAACCAACTAGAAAAGGAGATGCAAAATCTTAAAGATGAAAATAACTCTTTGAAAATTAGAATTCGGCAGAGGGAAACCAGTGAACCTAAAAGAGATCAAAAAATAACAAAACAGATTATAAATAATGAAAAAATAGAGCAGAATATGAAACATAAGGAAAACAACATATCTGGAGAATAGATCAAGAAGATAAAATATAGGAATAATTGGACTACCTGAAAGCTGACCCTCAAAAATGAACTTTGGTACAACAATGCAAGAAATAATCCAAGAAAATTGTTCTGGAGTAATAGGATGGGAGGGGAAAGTAGAAATAGAAAAAAATCCATCAGAGATGCTTTGTGGAAAGTACATAGGAATATCATTGCCAAATTTCAAAACCTCCAGTTCAAAGATAAAATTTTTCAAGAAGCGAGAAAAAAAAAATTTCAAATATGCTGGAGCTACAATAGAAATTGTGTAGAACTTATCAGCAACTATAATAAAAGAGAGTAAAAAATATATCCAGCAAAATTATCCATAATATTTGAATGAAAAAAAAAGACAATGAACTAGCAGATTTTGAGGACCTTTCAACCAAACCCAAACTCAGTAGAAAAATTAACATTTATATAATTTTGAGGAACTTATTACAGACAAATTGTTTGAGTTTTTCACATGGATATGTATACCATATATTTAAGATTAACATCAACAACTGGATAGCTTAAAAGAAAGATTAAGGCAGAATTGAATATGATCTGATTCTCAAAAGCAAAACTGTCTAGAAAAAGGTAGGAAATAGTAATTATGATTATGTTATACAAATGAAGTGCAGAGGAAGGCTTGTAGTTTTAAAAACTTGGTCACATCAAGAATGGGTTAAATAGGCAATACTACATGTATGCCATGAAGGTTATAGCACCCTCCAAAATATATAAAGAAATAAGGGAAAAGGAATGGGCAGAAGGGAAAGCAAAGGATGGAGTGGGGGGGGGGGGGGGAAGATAAGGGATCCCTAATGAGGAGGAGGTTAAGTATTAGCAAGGTAAATTAAGGAGAAAAATTAGAACAAAAGATTTGGTAAGGATAAGAAAGAAGTAATATATACAAACATTACAACAAGAATCAGGAGTAGAATTTATTAGAGAAAAAAAGTATGCCTAGTAATCATTGATTTTAGACAAATTCAAACTTAAAGTCTCAATCAAGAGAAGTCTACATTATATGTCAATCATACTAATATTGATTTTTTTCTATCTGGGAAGATAATTTATATAAAATAAGTACATATCAGTTGTATAAATGTGCATGTATAAAATGCATATTGTATTTATATAAATGTATATGTATAAAATATATTTTGTATTTGTATAAATGTATATGTATAAAAGTATATGAGAAATGTAAGGGAATCAGTTAGATTGGCACACTAGTAGGTGGGATCAGGGAAATCTTCATATGCAAGGTAATATGTTAGCAAATATGCAAAGAAAATAAGAATTCTAAGAGATGGAGGTAAGGAAAAAGGTGCTTTAGAAGTGGAAATTACTAGAATAAAGATACTGAAATTTGGATAGTGTATCAGATATGAAGAATAGCAAAAAGGCCAATTTAAACGTACATGAATGGAAAAAAATATTATTCTGTAGTTAAGCCTCACTTAAGATGCTTTATCAAAGATCTCCTTTGATCTAAATCACTAGCTAATAATCAAATCATTATATCTATTCCCAAGGTTTTACCAACATAAAAATCCATGATAGTGTTGTAACACCTGAACTTTAATGCAGAGTGTCAAACCCAAACAGGTGCTGAAAACAGATTAAAATGTAATTTTAAATTACATTTAAATAAATAAGTAAATATAACAAAATAAGAAAATGTAAAAAAAAAATAAAAAATTTTGAAGGACAAATTATTAAAGGTTTCATAAGTCCAACAGAAGAATTTCTATCTAATCTTGTAGTTAGGCAAGAAGCTATTGAAGTTTATTATGACATAATCAGAACTGCACTTTAGAAAAAGCACTTCAATAGTTATGTGAATAAACTGGAGAGGGAAAAAACAGGGGAAAGGGAGAATAATTTGGATGTTTTCTTTTTTCAACAACCCAGGTGAAAGTTGATGGGGGCTGAAACTAAGGAGGTTAAGTGCTTTGAGAGTAGGACAAATATGAAAAATACTATAGGGGTGGAAACAAGAAGATTGGGCAACTGGTTGATTATATGGGGTGAGTGAAGAGTCAGAAATAATGCCAAGGTTGCAACCTGTTTTACACTAAAAAAATGTGGTACCCTCAATGCAAATAGGGAAGTGTAAAAAAAAGGGGGGACTGTGTGTGAAAGGGTAAAAGATAATAACAGTTTGGGACATGTTGAGTGTGAAATGTCTACGGAATATCGAGTTTAAAATAC